>JAVHNN010000526.1:0-25439 GCA_031439585.1 Pterocarpus macrocarpus
TCACATGCTTGTTTTGTTTTCAATTTTCTAACTTACTTTTGTCCGTTCAAAAATTTAATAGGTCAAGCACACTGAATAGGAAAATGAAACTAATGCAAGGACTTGAAGTTGTTGGCCTTTGAAATTTCTCACAAATATACATCTATCAAATAATAAGTATGTTATATCCAAAAATTAAAAAATAAAAATAAAAATAAAAGTTGCAAGTGTAGTAGAGTGATGTCCAAGTTTATGAGAAGGGTAAATTACACTAATCTCCTTACGACGCTTTCTGGTATAAGAGAATATAAAAATATGTTTGGGAATGTGAAATGGCATTGGTATAAGGTTTAGAAAATTTTTTTAAGAAATATTGCATTCTCGAGAAGAAAAAAACTATAAAAATCATTCCCACCTCCTACCATGGGAATTCAACATTCCCTCAATGTTGTCCCTAGGTAAAAAGACCAAAATACCTTTTCTTGCCACCATCGACCACCGCCGCTTACCACCAGCCCTCCATCATACCGCTTGGCTATAGTCAAGGGCATTTTAGGCCATGTATAATATTCCTAAGAAAAGTGTTGATCTAAATATAAAATTACAAGATTTCTGAGAAATTAATTTGTATTACAAGGGTACCTAAACGCTATACATCCAAAAGCCTATTCTTAAATAAAGTATTTTAGGAATAGCACTCGGCAAGTCAAAATTCATTCTCACTCTACCAAATGCACCATTTAAAGTTGTATAATATTACATACGTATATCTCGATTTGCGTAAATTATACGTTTATCTCTCTTGAGGTTTAGGTGGTATTGCACCCGATAATTGATATAGGGAATTTAATAGGGGCTACGTGTTCACACTTCAGAAGGAGTTATGAGCTGAATATCCAAGTAATAGATTGTTGTAACTCTATCTTACTATGTGGTTTAATATATGGCAGCTACACAAGCTTGTAAGGGAAACAATTTGGATTCAAAAGTTAATAAAGAAACTCATACAAACAACATATGATTATTGTATATTGTGATAATCAGATTGCCTTGTACATTGCAAGAAATCCAACCTTTCATTCTAGGACAAAGCACATAGGAGTTCACAATATCATTTTATTCGAGAAGTGGTAAAAGCACAGTGTTGATATTACATTCACACACAAAGATAACCTAACATATGTCAAAATAGATTGTGAACGCATAACAAGTAAAGCTACTTTTGTGGCATTGAAAAGTCAAATGTTGGATCTAATTTGATGCATTAATGAGTGATTGGATGGTGAAGAAATTCCTCTCCACTTTGCTGTGCAAGGCCAGAGGCTGTTAAGAAAGAAAAATTCCTTCATGCTTTGGGTGCATAAATGGCTGCAGTGGGGTGTGTTGGAATTTTTATGTGCTTGTGTTAGATTAAGAAGAAAAAATTGCATCTTCCATTCCATGCAACAATGGATTGACGCGAGGAAGCTTACTGTAAATAGAGAGCTCAGTTACACAGTTTTTGCATCCCACTTTAGATCAGCCTTTATTCATGTTACAATGTCTTTGGTAGCTTCTGATAACGTGAGTAGTATTGTCCAAATATAAGAGAGAGTGCTATAGTTCTTTTCTTTCTTTATATTTAGAGAGAAGTTGTAATTTTTATTTTCACATGGTGAAAGCTTTCTCTATCTTGCTCGTGATTTTTCCTTCATCATTAGGGATTTTTTCACAGAATATTTTGTGTCAGCCTCAATTTTTTCTGTTTCTATTTTAATTGTGTTATACTATTTTTATAACTCTAGTACCCAACAAAAGCTTGAAACATACTTGATGCAACTTTGTATTTACATTTATAAAAAATATTGATTACATAATATTATAACCAATTATACCTAAGCTTATTAGGTTGCATACTGTTAGCTCCAAATGTTGACATAATTCTTATCATTGCTTGTATAAAAAAAGGGGGAAAATAAAGAGAAAAATTTATTTTCTTACATATTGCTTTGATAAAAAGAAAATAGCAAGAAAAGGTAAGAAATATTTTTCTCTTATTTAATTGAAAATAAAAGCCAACAGAAAGAAAACATTATAATTATACTGAATAATTTAATCTTTAATTCATTATAATGTGAGAATTAAATAAAGACAAAATTGATATTAATAAATCATGAAATCTTTTGATAGGTATCAAGGCATATTCGTATGTAGTACATACCTAATACATATACTTAGACTTCAGAGAAATAACGAACGCTGCATCACCAAGATAGTAGATATTTCGGGAATTTTAACTAAAGATCTCGTGCTCAAGTTCCATAAATAAAAAATTCTCGCCAGGAGAACACCATTCCTCCGCAGATCTTTTGTCCCGCTTCTGTCGGATTAATCAGATTTCAGCACAGAATCCTGGATATCATTAATTCCCATCTGTACCCAAAAAAAAAAAAAAAAAAAAGACTTACCCATGCTTCATGGTTTACTTCATAAATTTACGGAACAAAAATAAAATCAGACATAAAGACAATAAAAAGGATAATTTACAAATAAAAATAAAAAAATAAAAATTATGCCAAATCTGGAGGAAATATATATGGTTTTATAAACTAAAAAGGAGAAATGAAATTACAAATTTTTTTGTTGATACTATGTTTCTGTTTCGGCCTCATCTCAACCTAATTCTCTTATAGTTTTTCAACGTTATATATAAATTGGAAGTCTTATTTTCAATAAAATTCCTGACATACAATTTATGCAAAAAGGAAAAAAATTTGAAGATAAGCAGAATTACTAAAGAAATTAAAGGACGAATCTGATGTACAATTGGATTTGATGGTGTATAATGCCCTGAGGCTTGAGTATTATCTCTTCATCGTTACGTGTCTACTTCAAAATGTTATAAAGTTAAAATTTTAAATAATTTTTAAACTATGATATAAATTTAGAGTATCATTTAATACAATTAATAAATAAAATGGAAATAGTGGATAAATATGTCCTGAGTATAAATTTTGTCTCTTGGTTTGACTTTGAGCTTTCAATCTCAAGTGGCTAAAATTTGATTTTATGCAGAACGATCGAAAAGGACTCGAGAGAAAAAAGTTGCTTACAATCCTGGGCCTTGGTTAGTTGGTTGCCCAGGGAATGAATAATTGCCTTGGTCCCCAATTTGCCTCTGTTGGACTCTGCCATGTGACCATATTTCAACAGTGTGCACGAAAAAGAAAATTGGGTTCCGCTCCATCTGTATGTTCGATAGGCTCGTCGTGATTTCACGTCTTCCGGGCACATGCACGAGGAACTATTTTGTGATAATGGGATTTTTAATTACTCCAAGAGCATGATGCATCTGAACTTTCCTTTTTAATTACTCCTAAAATGGTATTTACGCCAGTTTTTGTGTACCTTTGATTAATTAGTTTACTTTTTTTTTTTTCTCAGTTAAAGATAAAGTATTTTATATTGAAATCACAAGCTTTATAAGGATATTTTTTATGACCTGGAATTGACAAAAGAGATTTTCACTTTGTTCTATATTTTTATATTTCTAAAGTCACTCATTCCTAATCATCATTAAAAATAGCTGATAAAAAAGGCAAAACTAATCAAAATTACTCACTAGAATTTATAAAGATAAATATAAAATTAATAAATAAATTATAATTTTCTTGTATTTTATAATTATAATTATTTTTAGATAATTCTAAATTTTTAAAGTTTAAAGTCGAAAAACAAAACTTAAAAACTTCTTAATTAATACAACTAATCACGATACAATATATGAATGGTTATTTTACTCCTAAAATACGTAGAAATCACAGAAGTTAAAAAATGAATAAATTGGCAATTCTTTTTGGGATCTGAATTATTAATAATTACATGCAGATTTCATAGCGTGTCTTTTTTATTTTTTTCTATTTTTTTTCCTCTTCTTTTCAGATTGTTATTAACTTATTATTACGGGATTTTGAATGCTGTGTGCTAAAAGACAAATCGCAGTACGTCGCTTATCCAGGTGGAAGAATGATAACTTACAGTATTCTTTCTTTTTTTTTTAATTTAGAAATAACTTACATTATTCTTGAATATTCATGTATTAAAAGTTTATCTTCAAAAAACATTGTTGAAACCCCACAATTTCAAACAGGATTGGTTGGATGGAAGCAAAACTGTGATTTAATTCAATTTCTGTAAACTTTCCCGCCTGGGTTATTTTTGTTTCATACTACAAGCTAAGCAGTTTAATTAGACGGGATGAATTTAGCTCTAGTATAGTGTAAGGGAAAAAAAAAAAAAAAAAAAAAAAAATATTAAAGTTAACGTGACAAAATTGTTTACAACATTTATTTAAATTAAAAGTAGTTCACTTTTGAGGTAATTAAAGATTAATTTAATATAAAAAATATTAAAGTTAACGTGACAAAATTGTTTACAATATTTATTTAAATTAAAAGTAGTTCACTTTATAATTAAAGATTAATTTTAATATATCACAAAGATAAAAATTTTACGTTATCATTCATTCATATTATTAAATTGATGACTTTTAAAAATAGTGATTATAAGAATTCAAATACTTCAATGTGGTGTTAATTAAAATATCAAGTGATTATATGAAAAAAATTCAAGAAGTTAAAGTATATAAATAAATATTTTATAGTGAATTTGATGTGTATCGGGTCCATTTATTTTTGTTTCTTCTTAAGAAAAGTATTTTTTAATTGAAAAAATATAGTATAAAAAAATTAAAATAAATAACTAACTTTTCTAAATTAATACTACAAATACTTGATTAGTTAAAGTAATTTTACACCATTTTTTTTGGTTAAAAATAATTATTTTAGGTTTGAATATTATGAATTAAATAATTAACATTAAAAAAATTTTATATCTATAAAGAGCTAACCAACTAATGTTAAATTTAATGTAAATTCACAGTAATTACTTTCTTTTTAAGCTCAGTTAGTTATTTTATTGTTTTATTTCATTTTTGAAATAAAAATTTTACTAATAGAAAAGTAGGAAGAAGAATAGATCCTCGTAAAAAAAATTTTGGTACAAAGTTCTTCATAAATTTGTTTCTATTCTCGTCTGTTCATTAACTTTTATCAACGAGAAATTCAGGTAAAAAACTTTTATCAAAGAAAAAAAAAAGGCTTTTTTAATCATTCCTTCCGTTTTTTTAATTTATCATTTAAACATAGTGTAAATTCTTTTTACAGTTAACAAGAGGGATATTTTATTGGGCAATACTGTTTGTACTCAGTTTGAAAACTTATTATAGAGATAATGAAAACGAAAAGGTATAAAATAGTTGATTTATCATTTTTTATTTTTTTCCAAAGCCTATCATTTTTATTTTATTTATTTCTCACCTAATCGCCGGGTTGATTTCTCTGGTAAAAACAAAGAAAATTACAGTGAGTATGTGTACAGGTGGCCTCGTCCATGTATCTGGGTAGTGAAACGAGGGTCACGTCGACATTGCGTCGTAATCTCTTTGCTAAGGCCTAAGGCTTCTCAGTGATTATCACTGTGTAAAAAAATAAATAAATAGAAGATTATAATATAGAGATAAGGGGTTTGAAATTTTGGATTAAGAATTCAAAGCGGTTTAATAGTCTGATTTAGGATAATTTATATGGAATTGTAATTTCCAAATCTTATTTTCGTCCAAGTGTACTTTAAAAAAAAAAATTTAATTGAGGAGCAACAGCAACACATCTATGAACGTTGGATGCTGCAGACACGAAGTTAATGATGGAGACAAGAGAACGACGTATAATGTAACGACTCATGTGCGCATCGATTGCATCCTTCCAAAAGAAACAATTGTCGTTCATCTCTGTCAACAGTCAACACACTATTTCTCCAGACACCCTGCCTCAACAATACGATCCTCTGGGCCCAGCCTCATTATTGCAGCACTTGCAAGCTGGCTACTGGCTACTGGCTACTGGCTACTGGCCACCGGGCTACTGGCTACGATAGAGAGGGAAGGTCCAGTTTTCCATGCAGTTAGTTTCCTGCGGAATCATAGCAGTGACCATTCATCACCTGGGTCATCTTCAATCGTCAGACGGCAATTTTTTTATGCGTCACGTAAAAGGTCATTGGTGTATGCTGGATCCTGCAAGGAGGGTTCAGATCATCTCAGCGTGAACATTCTTTTGTTTTCACCATTTAATTGAAGAATTTTAATTCTTAATATATTGAATTATCTATTTATAGTATTTTTATTTAGTAATAGTATTTAATATATTAAATGATTAAATTAAATATTTTTATTATTAATATAATAATATATATTTAAATATTTATATAAAGTTTTTCTAACGTTGATAAAAAGTTCAGAATTGCAGGTTATTTCTTTTTTTTCAACATACATGACATAAAAATAACATGCATGTACACATAAAATATGTGAAAAATACCGGACCTTAGAACATACGTGACAATTATTGGTGATCGAATTGATGTACATGAGTAAAATAAAAGCATTTAATTTTGATGTGACTTGACTTTCATTTAAATTTATCACTGAACATATATTGTCATATTCATGACATTTTTAAAATAATGATTGCCATGAGAGTTAAACTTATTTATTTGATATGACAATATACGATTATATGATAGTGTAAAAATATTTTATATTATTAATATATCAAAATTAAATTCAGGTGATAGTGAGATTTGATCAATGTTCTAAATAGGAAGAACAGGTTCAGTGTTGATGGGGGACTTGGAAAAGGCACTCTAACGCTTAAATCAAAGAGGATTCAATATGGCTAGGTAAAGAAATTAGCACTTAGTCATACCTAGGGCTTATTTGCCCTTATAAACCATAGGAGATGCAAAATAGTGGGGATTTCTGGTCGTGAGGTTCTCAAATTCTCCTTGCTTCTTTCCTTCGTTGGGAAGTTAGCCATTCTTTGTGAGAATCTTATTGGGGTATTTGTTGCATTTGTGCAGGTCCCAAGTATTAATGGTGGGATTGATCCTGATTCCGATAATCTTCTTAGGTGGAATATTTTTTAAGACAAATTGAGCCCTTCTATATGGGGTTGAGTTTATTGCTTTTGGCTCGATCTATTTGGCCCATGGCTCTAGTCTCCAGTCTAATTAATATTTCTTTTTTTTTTCTTTTGAAAAAATAAAAAAGAAAGCTTAAGCTAGGAGACTTGCTCAATTACATGTAATATTGAGGAGTTCTTAAAAACATAAAATATTATTTAAAAACACATTAATCTACATAATCACAAGTTAATCATAATCCATGTCATTATTCTCTTGTTTATATTTGAAACAATCCATTCCCTATGGGGCTTAAGCGCTTTGAGCAATTCAAAGAACAATATGACTACTAGACCGAATTGATATTTTATCTAGAAAGATCGAGTCAACACTAGCTCAAGTAAACCATTAGAACACAACTTAAGCATATGACTTAATAGACTAAAGACGTTACAAAATCTTATTAACCATGGCATAAGTTACCCAGTTGTTACAGTCTCTCTCCTTAATAGGCTCAACGGCTAATTGGATGCAAGTGCAACTATAAGTGCCTCCACTCTAATATTCTCAGGCATGTTAATCTCCCATCTACACTTCACACACATTTCACTTTTGATAATTGAGCTTCGGAGAGTTGACTTGTTCAAGGAGACCTCATTTGCTTCAACGCTCAAGGAGATCAGAATAGCCACCATTAACTACCGATTGGTCTCAAAATTTGGCTAGAACAACTACCATTACATGAAACCCCATATTAGGGTTTTAAATATCTATTATAACATGTATTCATTTTTAAATCTGATTACCTGTCTTAACAAATAGATTTGCCTTTGAAAATGACAGAAAATTTGTATCCTATCTCACAATAGATCAATCAGCTAGGTGAATCTTGTTACCACTAGTCCAGTTGTCCCAAAACCCAAAGCACTATTCATTTCTAATTCTTCAGGTGTCCTTTATGCCCCTTCCAACTTCAGGGAATTGAATCTGTTTGCTAAATGCAGCCTTACTATGAAACGGTCGATACCCTTTATCATGGACTCAAGGTTGATGATTGTTGCTCATCCATTCACCATCTTCATCATCAACACTACCACTTACAATCCCAACAGCTCCCGGGACAGACACAACAACAGAAAGAACCATGTCACGAGTATGAAAGGGTTTATCAATTGTGTCAACACCCACATCAATTTCAGGCGTCACAACAAGGTGGATATTTGCTGGGAAGCAACGGACATCGTTATTGGGTGAAGGTCTGCCACATTATTTGGGAGTACCCAATTGTGGTCAGCCCCAAGAAGAATCCAGCGCCAAAGTACCTTTTTGGTAATTCACACTTTCTATCTATATGGTGCTTTTTCACTCTTCCTTCACACTTTCTTATTTAGAAACACATTTTTAGTCGTTACAATTGTTTGTGATGATATGGTATTGCAGGGAAGCATTCAACACAACACTCTCTGATGCAAAAGGGAAAAACCTACAAGTAAACGATAATGAAAGATGCTTGGTCTCAGAGAACAAATTTGGGGAGCTTGAAGAAGCTGTGTACATATACTTTAGGAATAAATTAGAAACGACTAAAATTGGGTCTGATTCTGTTCAAGCCGTTGATGAAAACTTGCATGCAATGGCCAACAATGTTGGTGTTCCACTCAGTACCAATGTACCAGCCACAGCCAATGTTCTTTGGAGAAGAGGGTCTCCACCAGAAGAGCTAGAAAAGGAGTAGAAAGACAAAAGTGGAGGAAGAAATGGGTTTAATGAGTGAGTTCTTCAAAAGGTTGGTGAAACGAGTCATTAGTAACCAAGAGGTTCTTCAGAGTAAATTCTGGAGGTGATTGAAAGAATGGAGAGAGCGCGAGCAGAGAGGGAAGAAGCGTGGAGGCGCGAAGAAAGTGAAATTTATGAAAGAGAAGCTATTGCCAGGAACATGAGCAACATCTGGCTTCTAGAAGACGGTCCTGCATTGTTTCTTACATAGAGCAAATAACTGGTCAGAGCTTCAATCTTGTTTCCAAGAAAACTTATGACCAAGAATCTACAAATTACAGCACATGAAACCCAATATATGGTCCAAAAAGCCGTTACAGGGAGCAAACTCTCTGCGGTGGCTTCCAAGTTTTTAAGGTTGCAAGATTTGGTAAAAGAAGAGCATGAACAAAGACATTCTGGCTTCTAGAACATTCATCAACGGTGAGTCTTTAATTTGCCAATGATTTGAGGTCCAAAACCGTGGTTTTCTGAATCACATATATCAGAAGCAACAATGTCAGGGAGATTTATGCAACAATGCGCACTGCACTGTAACAGAGATGGGTGTCGCAGTTTGATTCTCAAATTTTATTTTATTTTTTTCCTTGACTAGCAAGAAATCATGTCAAAATGGATCTTGAAGCGCTTGCAATTCTTCAGCATTTTTCAATCACTAGAAAATTTACAATCGTTTAAATCTCAGTGGCAAAGTAACATTATTCTACAATAATTTTTACACAATTTACATTATTTTCATAAGAGGAATGGAATTTGATTGTACAAATTTTTATACACTTTAAATACCCCATTTATTTTTTCTTTTCCACTTATCTTGTCATATTTTCTTTTTTCTTTGTGTTTTTTTCCCCTTCTCCCCTCTTTGAGTGTTGATCTATGTCCAAGAAGGGAGTGGACCAAATAACATCACTCTTTTCACAAAAAACATGCTCCTATTATTATAAAAAAATTTAATTATATTAATATTTATTATATGTTATCGTATTATTTAGTAAGATGAAATGTCCAATCTAAAAAAGAAGATGAAATGTCTAATTCAGTAAATAATATAATATCATATTAGTGAATATTAATATAAAATTATTTTTATATTTACGGTTTATATTAAGTAAATCCTTAACTAAACTCATTAAAAATTTAATGCATAATATTAAAATAATTTAATAAGATTTAATATACGATATTGTTGTACCAAAATAAATTACTCTTTGCAGTTTGGCTGATTATCATATTTAACTATACTTATTATGTATTTTCCTTTTGTTTTGTGTATTTCACACAAATCCTAACTTAATGCGTGGTTAGATGGTTAAAATAACATAATTGAAATTTTACCAGAGATCTTTTTTTCAAAAAAAAAAAAAAGTTTTGAAAATCTAATTAAAACCAAACATACACCTGACGCTTAATTCAACTTGAAAGTTAGTCTCACAAGTACTAATTAAATGAGGGTATGAAAAATTGTTAAGATATGAGCAATAAGAATATGTTTAATTTATACGCATCGACAAAGATAAAATTTTTTACACTGTCATCCAATCATATGCTGTCACATAAACAAACATATATGACTTAAACCCCCATTACTTCAAAGGTCATACAAATAGAAGACTATGATTAGATGACAGTGTAAACAATGTAAATAAATTAAATCCATAACATTGGTTTGATAATAGTATAATATTAAATAGATTATTTATGAAGATACTTTTATCATTACATATGCAATTGAGTGTTTTTTTTTTCCATTGTGCTTCTGCATTTTACTTTTCTCATTTTGTGCGATCAACTCTATATTATGTAGTCCAAAGAAGAACTATACTTCTTCATCAATATTTTTTTCCATAAAAGTAAAATGTGTTTGATAATGAAAATCGTATATACGTAGTTTTCTAAATGCTGTAAACAACCTTCATCCTTTCATGAAGTTGGCTGGTCTAGATCGAGATGTTAAGATTTTAACTTATGTCACTTTTCCTTATAAGTATTGAAGTTAACGAGCGGTTTCTCTCTCTGTCTCTCTCTCTCTCTCTCTCTAGTGTTGTAGTGCCCTAATGGTATCAAAAATACTATTGTCCAAACAACTATACTATTTATAAAATTATTGATGAAGTCTTGTTGTTATTGCTAGAGAGGCTAAGGAAATGTAGAAACTTAAACTGACAGCAAGCTCATAAGCTGTTCATAGCTTGAATAAATAGATGGGTATCTTTTCTTTCAAGCTGAATTCTGCAGAGCAAACAATTAAAATTCAAAAAGTTCTTTTATTTTTTTTTTTAAAAGTTGAAAATACATTGAGTAATTTTTTTTAATGACAAAATAGATTGAGTGATAATACAAAATAATTTTACATCAATATTAACTATATTAAAATTAAATTTAAGATCCCTTGTTTCATAGTGAATTGATCGAATCATATTAGATGGAATAAAATGAATTATGGATATTAGTAGTTTAGACCAAAATTAAATTTAAGCATTAGCTAATACTAAAGATTTATACATTACATAATCATCAAAAAAAAAAAGGAAAAAGATTTATATATTACATTATTGTTTTGGGAGGATAAAGGTTCTTACATAGACACATTTTTTACTGTAAGTTTAATGCAATAGATGCCACAAATGATAGCATGATCCATCCCAGTATGAAGTATCCAACCAGTCTCGTTGGTCCGACATCCTCGGGTTCCTGTCATGAGAAAAGTGAATATTGTTTGATAAAGGATAATATATTGACAATTGAATGCAAGAAGAGGGAACATGATATTTTGTTATTTGCGTACTGATTTTTATTTATTTATTTATTTTTTACTTTCTGTTATCCGCATAGGAAATAAAATACAGCTTTTCCTTTGATAAATGGGGCTGTATCAGTTACAAATCAGGTCTGAGTTCGAAAACAAAAATAGTCTAATATTATTTGGATTTTATTTTAATGTCTGCATACTACTACAGATTTACAATGTTATTGCGGAGCAAAATTCACCACATCTTGCTGTTTACAATTATACATGCCTGCAAGTAGAAGTAATTCCGGAAATTCATTCTATATTAACCAAACAATTAACAATTAGCACTGATTTCTTTTAAAGTCAGTTTGATACAGGCATAAAAATGTAGTAAAAAATTATCATTAATTTTTAGTATAATGTTATGCAAGTTATAATAGTTGTCAAAGAGTGACAATATTTTATCAGGCTCTGTACAGAAGTTAGTTTGGGATTTTGTTTTCCCCCAGAAAAAAGGCAATATTTGCTTTTGAAAAATGAAAATCAATGGATGATGTTTTTACATCAATGAAATCATGAGAGCTGGTTCTGATAATAGATACACCAATGGCAGAAACCGGAAGAGATACCTGTGGGGGAGGATCTCCTTTTGAGATTTGTGTTGTGTCTACCTCGAAGGGCCAAATGTATCTGTCTGTATTATTCTCGGCTCTAGCCAAGCTCCAATCGTACATTCTTCTTTCATCTTCCGATGACAGGATGGCGTATGATTCCTATACAAGGCAAAATTAAATCATCTTAAATCATCATTCTCTCAGTCTCACCTACAGCCTTAGTACAAGGTGATTCAAATGTGACAAATGGATATATAAATATACTATATGCTGACTTTGAGAAGTTCCAATTTCTTATTGAGTTCGTCTTCCTCTAAACCTTGACTCTCCAATTCTTGAACCTTGTTTTTATATGTAACTAAAACCTGTCAAATTGCAGAGTGATGAAGACATACACGGGTTAAAATATATGGATAAGTTGAAAACAAATTGAAAGCCAAAGGTAATGGTTCTGACCTTGTCAAATGGACAATCTCTTGGAATGCCAAGTCTACCATAATGATCTGCGTCAGTAATTGCTGCATTCTAAAACTATATCTCCTTCAATTAAATGTACTATTACGGGTATAAATCAACAAGATATACAAGAGTGTATAGGACTGTGTTTTGTTAAGGAGCAGAATATATATAAATATATAATATGATTGTGTCTGGGGGTGAAGGGTAGGTTGCAAGACTTACGTATGCCACGGAGAGCCCTTTCCACGTTAAGAGCAGAAATTAAAGATGGGGGTTCTTCTGGAACTTCAATGGAACTCTCTGAATCCACCTCTGTGGTTGTTGTTTCAGCGAGACATCACTGGAACTTCTGATATTAAGTCTCCGTGGTTTCACAGTAAAACTGATCGTATTTAGCAATCCAAATTTATGTGTTTGAGTGGTTGGAATGTTGTTGCCGGGGATGCATACCGTGGCAGTGGTGGACGACACAGCCATTGCCTCAGCTAAGCTTTCTGTCCTAGGCCCTTAACCATTATGTCACTTTTGGACCATAGGTTCCATTATTAAATTTTTATTTTTATTTTTATTTTTTTAATTGTTATCAAATCCAACTTGCGTGGAAGTGATAAGGCAAGGTTTCTATGCCATTAAAGAGTTATCTGTTGGATACGTTCACCTGAAATCTTAAGGATAATAAATTAGTAATAGGGACCTCCCTCAACAAAGTCGTTGTAGTATAGTGGTGAGTATTCCCGCCTGTCACGCGGGCGACCCGGGTTCGATCCCCGGCAACGGCGAGCTTGTCATTTCTTTTTTGTTTTGTATCTTTTCTGACATTCAGATTTAACCCCTCAAGTTCTTCCTGTCAATGAGCCTATTTGTCTGTCGAATTTTGGGATGTTTTCGTTGTTAATTTGAAAGCTCTAGAATTGCTTCCCGTGGCATTGTCGTTGCATTCAGCTGGGAACTACGGTGAAAATTCTCCCAGGAGTATTCATTTCAGACTTCTTCTGCTGATGAGCTTCCTCGTTAATTTGAAAGCTCTAGAATTGCTTCCCGTGGCATTGTCGTTGCATTCAGCTGGGAACTACGGTGAAAATTCTCCCAGGAGTATTCATTTCAGACTTCTTCTGCTGATGAGCTTCCTCCTTCTCTTTAATACCCCAGACAAAGTATTACAAACCCTGACAAGGTTGAGATAGAAATTTACTGCATTTTGGTTGCATATGGTTCAGAGATGGCCCACGTTATATTAATTGTCCTGATATGTTGCTTCTCCAAAACCACTCATGAAGTGAATTTGTTGCATTTCAGAACTAGGCGTTTGGCACTTCCCTTTACATTTGTTTTTATACGTAATTTGACTCTATTTACTTAGGAAAAACAATATTGCTGAATCAGGGTTTTATGCCTCCGCCACCAGATGCTCTTGGCGAATTGTTGCAGTAAATTTTTGGTGCCAACCTCATGTTCTTCTACGTTGAAGGTCATCTCTGCTTGAACGGCTCTATTACTGTTTTGAAATGGTCTAAAAGCAAGTTTTCTATATCTTTCCAATCTTTTCTTTCCAGGTCTTTATTATCATATATCCGAAAGTGCTGTTTCGGACATTTCGTTATGTGTATATTGGAAGCATCAAATCAAAGATAAAGGCACTGGTTTAGAAATTTTATAAGTTGAAGAATGCACTGGCAAGCGGGGAAACTTCCCTCTAGATCTAACTCCGTTGTACGTAGTTTAATCATAGAGTTATCTGTTTCTAATCCTGTTTCTATTTTTTATTTTCCACTTATAATTAGCTTTCACGTGTTAATCCTTGGGTTGGGTGTGTCCTCCTGTAGTTACTTTGTAAAATGTTCATATGAATGTGACAAATTGTATTGTTCTTCACTCATTCTGGCATACTTCCTTAATGAACCAAAAATACAACCGTATACTGTCGGAGGCCTTTGTTTAATTTCACGGACTGGACTTTTTCTCTAATTTCTCATCAAGCATCACAGCAACCATGTTTCTTTGCTAGGTGTTTTAGATTCAGAATATTTACAATCTTTGATTTGGCTTATGTGCAGATATGAATCGCGGTTGAAGGGCGGCGTCAAAGTAATTTGTCCCCAATTGCAAGTTCGGTTCACCATGCATATATCCATTGTGACCCACCAGTGATCAGCAGGTCATAAATTTTTTTTTTCAATTAATAGTTTCCACTGATTATTTATTCAATCATTTCCTTTGTTTCTTTTACTGGCTATACTGCCTACTTTAGTTCATTATTAGCACTTAAAGTGAACTTGAATGCCTAGTAAGCTAATATACTGTGGGCATTGATCTGCTTTAACAATTAGGTTTTATCATAATCTGACTTCACTTCCATGTTAATGGACATGGTTTCCCTGTTTTAAATGAACAAGGTACTCTGGCATCTTCAGATACTGGTAAAGGAAGTTAGGTCTCTAATTCTTAACACCATCACTCCATCAGATGTGCGATTATCTCATCAATCCATCTATTTTTACTTTCAATGATGGCATTTCAGTGCATGCTGAGTGAGGCTGGAAATGCCATATACATTGATAACATCCCTTGTTCGAGAGACGGAAAATTCCCCAATCTTTTTATTCATTTCTCACTTATGAATTACAACTAATAATGTTATCCAATTTATATACCACTAATATGAAAATATTCCTAACTAACCATTAGGATCATATCATATGTTTTACTCTACTAGTCAAATTTAGGATCTGCGGCGGGATAAACCCATTTTTCTGTGTATGTCGTACTATTTTTTTGGTTAAACATTACACAGTCAGCTTTGAAGGAACACTATTGTCTTTCGACAAAATTGTTTTACCAAATTCCTTACAGATATGTTACGGACTTCGTCACAGCAGATGACATGCAGAACTAATATAAAAGCATTAATGGAATTTAGTTAACTTCATTAAGTCCTCATCATTAAGAGCATTAACTCTGTTTTGAAAAACCCTTTTCCCTTCTGCAGTTCCAAGCAACTAGTGGCGTTAGCAAACACCCAACAGCTACTTCCTGTGGCCACTTTATTTTGCTGGTATCGTCTGCCTGCATTCTTACAATGGCCCCCTCCTCCTTTTTCTGATCTCTCGTCTTCTGTTTGATGTTCTCTATGAAGGAACTGTATCACTTAATGATGCAACTAAAAGCCAGAATGCCCTCTTTGCTGCACTCCCATTACACGTTCAAGTGATCAAGTCTAGTTTGTTTGTGTCATTCGGACTTGTAGAATATGCTTCTTGTAAGCTGCAGATCTTTGTAAATAGAAAGAAACTGTTAGTATGAGGTCCTTGGAGTAATGTTATATGTACATAAGCTATCCTTATATTCCGCTGTCGACATACCATCCATCTACTATTGGGATTGGGACTGATTCAAATAGAATAGTTTCAGTACATTATCCAACGATGGATAAGTCGATATATCTACGATAATATAAAATTGGTATGCATAAAAAACATTTCTAGTTCTTGAATGAAGTCTGTTCCCTGTGGCCTCACATCTTTTTTTTTCCATTTTTTATTTTTTCCCTTAGGTGGGCTGGTGTCTACATCCTTATATCAAGTAGCTAATTTAACTAAATACATTCAACGCATGCAGTCCTGGCTAGAGGAGAAGGGCGAGAATAGGGGTGGAAATTGGATGTAAGGCCTTGCCTTAAATAAATCAGGCATAACAAGGTATACATCTGAATGAAAATGGCTCAAATCTCTTAAATATTTTAAATATGTGGTTTTGGATTTAATTTCAATATTCATGTATATAAAAAAAATTATCATTGGAGAGATCACCATTTAAATGCTTGATTATATTTAGAATATTATCTTTTATTTATCAGATGAGAGGATATTCTTGAAAATCAAAAAAATAATAAGTCACATATGTTTTCCAAATGGATCGCATGAACCTGACCTATTTATCCAACCTTCGGGTTTTCATTTTTTGTTTTCCAACTTTTTAAGAAAATGGTTACTCGTTTAGGATTGTTTAGAACGGCTAACATAGCTGGTTCATTTCTTATTATTTTCAGTCGCAATTGCAATCGCTCATATCGGTGTGCTCTATATATATTTTTGCATTTCCAACTCCATCATTCAGCTAATAATATCCCTCTTTTCTTACTGCACAAATTAAAGTCGCTCACGTCAACGAATCAACACAATCTAATTAGGCGAGTTTATTAAATTGCAATATTTGGCGGCGCGGCACTATAAAACCAAAATGGAAGGGAAGTATATGATGGTCCATGTCATGGAAGGCCATATTCTTCTGTTTTGCCGTTTTGGCCAATTTTTTTCAATTTTTTTATATATGTTAGTGGTAATAATAACCAATAGGTGACCGAACATAGTGATTATTAGGCGTCCGAGGAGACCTCTGCATCCCATAGACCTTGCCGAGTTGACACCATGCACTTCTTCCAACTCGTCGTGGAAAGCCAGTTCGATTTTTCCTGGATAAAACCTCGCTATGGTGATGTACATAGTGATGCCGGCCACCAAGCGTGCCTGCTGGCGGTGATGGCTGAACTAAGTCTAAAAAGTGTTATTCAACAATCACTTGAAGTCCTGTGTGTGCTTGGTATTTGCTGCGAGGTCTGATGACCAAAGGAAAGACATTATTCAGATTATTCTTTTAAGACTTAAATATGTTAATAGGATCGATAAATATAGGTTGTTTTGATTTTAATTTCTTTAAAATTATTGCTTTGATTTTAGGTTCTTTTTTTTTAAATTTCTTTTATTCTAAATTTTGGTTGTTATAAGTGTTTTAGAATATATATTTAGTCCTTACAAATATTGATAATTTTATTTTTGATCCATATAAATATTTTAAAAATATTCGTTTGGTCCTTATAAATATTATATTTTAACACTTAAGATCTAAACGGCACCAACCAAAAAACCAAACAATTAAAAAAATGAGGGACCGGAATCAAAGTGAAAATTTTAGAGTGATTAAATCCAAAATGACCAATAATATCTTAACCGTGAAACTTATTTTGTATATTATGTGAATCTTGGTTATTTTGTTGCGGAGAGAAATTAAGTTATATATCAATGGTGGCGTTAAGAGAGATTAATTTTGATGTATTATCAGTGTAAAAATGTTTTATATTATCGTTAATCACATATTTTATCAACATGGGTTGGCCAGTAATAGGTCTTTACTTAGTTTACGATAATAAGGCTAATAATCTGGATTAGTCTATTGAGACAAAAAAAAAAAAATATAGTTACATATTTTATTCTTTGTAGATTTTTAACTTAAAGAGATAATTAAATCAAATACTTATTTTATTGATGAGGCGATATATAATTAAATATTTGTATAAAATTATTTTACATCGACAGTATATAAAAATTAAATTTTATATTGATACTATATATGTCATTTCAATGAATCTTTGTCAAAATATTGAAATTTGTCTCTCCTTTTTCTCTATTAAGAAAATAAATCTTTGAATTTGTCCTTGTCTAAAATAGTAATTTAGATCTCTAAAAGTGAGTAGATTTATAAAGTGAGAAAATGAGTGCTAACAACCCTTAGATCACTTAATGGATCCCATTTACAATAAAAATTATTGATTCAAAAGTTAACACCACTTTCTTACTTTACAAATCTCCAGACTTTAGAAGATCCAAATCAAAAAGTGGAGTTGAAAATGTCTTAAAAATTGGGTATTATATACAATTATAAGATTGATATTCCATGACAAGGAGAGGAACGGTGGAAAGAGATAGAAACCTGGGATTTATGTTTGGGAAAAAGAGATAAAACATGAATGTGATATATATATAGCGTTACCGGGACATCATTGAAGATATGGGAAAATAATTGACGCGTTCAAACTTAATCAAAAATCATGTTCAAATGATCCATAGAAATAAAATATTTACTCAACCAATCAAAAAGTTGCTTTAGTTGGATGCAAACAATCAACAAAAGATGACGCATTTCCCTAGTTTATTATAATGAAAATTTGATTGGGTTGCAAAATAAATAGAAGTTAAACGTAATTTAAAAAACTTTTGGTTGTAATTTTTTTAATTTTAATGATTACTTCATATAATTTTTAAAATAGTGACTTTATGATTCCAAATTCATGATATTATAAGAAAATTTTATTTGGAATTGCATTTGCTTCTGTTGCTATCAATCGATTACTTTCCATATAAATCACGGTTGTTAGTTACATAAATTTCTATTATATTTCAATTTAGTCTCTTGAAAAAATAAGGGCATATTATGAAGTTTTCTATGCTAGGGATACTACACGTTACAATGCTTGTAGTTATGTCATCACTTATTTATCCTTTCTTTTAATGATTGCTCAGGTGATATATGAAATAATCTTACGCATTCATTTTAGTAGTGGGCTATATATTTAGCAGTGACTCAAGCAAATTATTATTTGGAACCATGTATATCGCTGTTATATATATACTCTGCAAATTACTAAAGTATCCAGAAATCAATTAAATAAAGTAACTTCAATACTGGCATTTCAAATTAAGGTTGGATCTCACTATAAAAATAAAGTTTTATTAATGCTATTTTTTTCTCAATCATAAGATTAGAATTCAAGATCGTACTTGGAAAAAATAAATATTACCTCAAATCCTGTAGAAATGCAAAGCTGGCCATCGATGACACTGCAAGTAAATGGGTCAGGATAGTGGGCCAACGTGTTTTTCGTAATACTATGAGTTGACATGGGCAATCCACTCCTTTTGGACAAGTTAATGGGTTGGCATATCAAAAAAAAAATTATTTAAATATTTTTAATGGAGTTGAATTCATCTAAAAATTTAAAACATTTAACAATAATTAAAATTTTTTTACTTAAATATAATAAAATAATATTCATATAAATTTATAAAAAATATTGAAGTTACATAATTTATACCTAAATTTAAATATAACTAGGTTAATAATATAAATTAATCATAATAAAGCAATAAATCATTAACAAATCTACATGTGCGACAAATTATAACCATGATAGATTAATAAGTTCTAATAAATTAATCACAATAAAACTTATAAAAAATTCTGCAAATTAAGCCATGTGTTATTTTTACCTTTTGACGAGAAGAAGAAGAAGAGAAAAAAAACCCTTCAACCTACAGGCCAAATGCACCTCAAGCTAAGCTAGGTCTCCAACTCACAGGTTAGGTTAGTTGACCAAAAAAATTTGGCAGGTTTAATATTATAACATTCCTAATTCATCATTTTTTTGGTGCATATTAACTTAATAAATTGGAACTCATTTTACTATCTCTAAGACAAAATAATCGAGCATTAATTACTGTTATTATTTGATTTGATTGTATATATGTATTTACATGAAAGGTATTTGTTTACTTTTTAAAAGATAACAATAACAAAATCGAAACTAAATCAATAGTGTCAGGGAATTTCTTTCCGAAGAAATAATTTTTTTCCTCGTTCAAAATAAGGAAAAAATTAATCTATGACATTCATCTTTTTACATGTCATGCAGTTTAGAATTTAAAACCCGGAGTATAATACAATCCTCGAACTTTCTAAAATATGTAAAAATGATTCTTTAAACTAATGTTTGCATAAAATTTAACAAAAATCATCATGTGATCAACTACGGTGTGTGCTTATTGTCTTCTGTTGTCACATGATCATTACTCTTCAAATTTGGAACGGTTATGTTACCCATAAAAACTATCTCACAAGTGTCGAAATGTTTGGAGAACAAACTATTTGACAAAAATTGCCTATGAATAACATCATTAAAGAATCTTATAATTTCTCGTGACAACAAATTTTTTTTTAAAGAAAAACATCCTTAATTATTATTATTATGTATTATTATATCCTTCTTCATTCTTTGTTTGAATATTGCTTAATTAGTTTTAATATACTATCCAGTATAAAAAAAAAAAAAATTTGATATAGGCATTCCAATTGTCAGATATTATTATCATCAAATAATAGTCATTTGGATTCAATTATTCATTATCTTAAAATGATATTTATGAATTGAGATTTTAGAAAGAAAAATAAGAGTTTGAAGAATAAAATATACTCATAATTACTTTTTAAATCCTTTTCTTCTTTACTTTATCCTCAAAAAAATTTCTAGCACTCACAAACATACCCTAAGGAAATTTTTTATAAATAAAAATATATAATTAAATGATAAAGTATAAAGTAAATGTATCAAAATTAATCTCTTAATTAATTAATATTACTATCTTTCGTTCCATCAACACTCTTGAAAAAATACATTATACATTTTTTGAGTTTGTGCCTAGCTATAAAGCCCATCAGTGCCGTGGGACACTTCTCCCCCACGCCCCATTACTGCATTGCTGTGGTAAACCAGCAGAACATAGCAAACATCTCTGCAGTACCTCTTAAGTCTCTTCAATTTTTTCCAGCGCGGGTGAGGCTCCAGAGATGTTTTATGTCAATGCGTTCCCAAAGTTTAGCCATGAAAACTGAACAAAACCTCACCAATGATCAAAACCATGTTCTCTCCGGGTACGAGGAAGTCATTGATAATGATCTCGCAAATGGTCCTTTGCAGTGAACAGGTTCGTCAGTCATCTTCAGTTTTACAATTCACTACTCAAATCAATAATATAAAAACCGCTAAACAGGGAGAGAAGGAAATACCTCTATACTCCAGCACTACTTCAATAGTACTACGATTCCTAATTTTCGACAATTCTCAGTTTTTGTTTCCTCTAATTACACCAACTTATTTACTGTTTTCTATCTTTTGTCAATAGTGTGCTTCATAAAGGATTAGCAATTATCAGAATGAGGCTATCCTAGATGACAAAGCCTTTTGGAAAAGTTTGCAAGCTGCTGCTTCTTTTCCTTCTTCTTTCTATTATGGACATACAAGATTTTGTATTTGTTTTTTTCTGGTTATAGTATTTAGAAGAAGAAAAGAGAGGGAAAACTTTTTAAGAGTTGTTATGTAATGTGATTTGCTGTCTATGTTGCACTAGGCCCTCGTGATTGATGGGAAGATGCAGAGTGCAGACAGTGGAGAATTCATTTATCACGAGTGCTTGATTTATCCCCTCTCTTTATGTCACCCCAAGTAAGTTTCTACGTTATTGTGATGCATTACTTTTATAGATATCTAGGTTAAAATTCTGCCTTTTTATAACCTAATCACTGGCTGAGAAATATTTCCATCCTATTTCACATTTCCTCTTTTTGTTTTTGTATGTTGCATGCCTTTCTTAACTATTTGTTCGTATAGAATTATAAAAATATGCATAATGATTAAGTATTTTTGTGCCAAAATGGGATCAGACTCTCAAAAATAGATTGTATTCAACACCTGCATCCACAGTATTATCTAAGGAATCGAGTTATAACACAATAGAAAATTTAGAAGAAGTACTGACTGGACACTATTAGAAGAACTTTTGCGCTTCTTTTGTTAAATAAATAAAAAGTAATATTATTTTGATATCAAAATTGTCTTTTTAAAAAGGGGAATATTATAGAGAAAGAATACAAAAAGTTTTGTGATAGTTGATGAGGTCCTAAACGTTATATATTTTTTCTATATAATATATGTTTTTAATATCAAAATAACACTGCTCAATAGATTAGAGCAGGAGGCCCAATTTAGTGTTTGTATACTCCTTGGTCACCGTCATCATCACAAAATAATTCTCACCACATTAACAGTACGTACGCACGCATTATCTCTCTTTCAGATATTCTCTTCATAAACTAGTTGCAAATGTCACAACATATAAATACTAGATTCCGCTTCTGGGTGGTATTCGATTGTGCTTTTGGTAAAGGGATGTTCCAAACTGTTTGATTAATAATGAAGAGGCAGATCATAATGATACGTTTACTTGATTGTGGCAGCCCTCCAAAACGGTGTTTGTAATGGAGGAGGCGAGGTCTGCTGCTAGGGAAGCCCTCAAACATAAGTCAATGGAAAGATTGGTCAGTGTGCGACATAGACCAGTTTATTGCCACACTCCAATATTGCCCTTCAGCCGTCCATCGAGTTCAAATTATAATAACAAATTCTGACGTAAAAGATTGGATGAAGATGATTCAACAACTAATTTTTGCAGGAGGTGGTAGACTTCTGCAGAAACACATTTGACTGTAAGTAGAGAGGCCTTTTTGCCCATAAGATCTTTGACCTTATTATCAATGATGCCAAGTGCAAGTAACTTTCCTTGATTTTTTGGTTTCGTTATTCTATACTTCTTTAAAAAAAAATAATAATTAGAGGTTACAAAATCAGAGGTATCTTTTATTTTTATTTCATATTTAATTGTGATTTGTCTAGATTTTTAACCCTTCAACTTTCCTCTACTTGATTCTTAGGATATTTCTTAATCTCTTCTACTCCTTTAGAATTAGAGGGCTTATAATTTGTCCGAATTTTCTATCTACCTGACCCAAATCCACTTTACTATTCACATAAAAAGAAATCCTCTTCTATTTACGCCTTGATATATGCTGGTGCACACATAATGAATACCATCCTTATCCCTTATACCTATAAGTAATAGAGAAAATGGGTGAGACAGCTTCATCTAAACCTAGATAATAAACCCCACCCTCTCTCTACCACTAATTGAGATGAGAACAAACTGCCTAATTAGTTAGTAGGTTAACTATAAGAGTGTCTATTTGAAGACAAGTAACTAAGTCCCTATCATTGTCCACTTCTCTTTTTGGTTTTCCTTTTTCCTGTTCTTGACCCTTTGAAAGTGAAGCCAAGATGTCTTGTCTGGTCAATTATAGTAGTTAGCAATGATTGTTAATGTTTTTCCTTTATCATTCTTGAGTAAAGTAGTAATATTTATCCTAATAAAGAAAGCAGTAGTTGTACTCATATACAGGTTTTGCTAAGCTAGCTTAGGGAGCACGCGTTAAAGAATAAAAAAGCTACAATACCTAAGTTATATATATTTAACGATCCTTTTTACTCACTCACCTCACCAATTCTTCAAAACTCAAAAGTTTTCACTCTCTCACAGTGAACAGACTATAATCCTAATTAAATCATGGTCCAAAAGATAAATTATATATTCATCTTATTATTTGTCTTAAATTTTAATATAATTATAAGAAGGATAAAATTATGCACTTTTTTTTTTTAACTTTTTAATCTCAATTGTCTACAAGAACTTCATAATTTATTACTATATAATTTTAATTAATTTTAAATATTTATTATTTATTTTTTAACTCCTAATTTTTAAATAGTCTACGATAGTCCTCACTTCAAGAGGTCCATGGTAAATGCATTCTTTTTTAAAAAATATATGATGTTCTTTCATTCTTTCCGCATGTGGAATTATAAGACAGCAATTTAATCACTATGCTAAGTCCTCAACCACGGACATTTCTTCGTTAACAAAGTTACGGAATATAATTTTTGTACATACTTCATCCACACATATCTACATACACCCACACTGAATACACAATAAAAAATTATTTTTAATGGGAAAAAAAAGTACATGCACCTTTTCTGATTCTCCCGTATGTGAGTAGGTGTATATGGGTGTCTGGAGGCTTTTATTATCTACAAATAACAGCTCTCCAAAGTGTTTTTTCTTATTTTGTCACACACTTACCCGAGGGGAGGGGGGAACGGCGCAAGCGGTCTCTGACTGCGAAGTAAGTCGAACTCACACCCCTCAGCATGTGGCTACTGGCGAGGCAGATGAATTGCCAGTTGAGCTACGGCCTTGGCCACTCCAGAGTTAAAATGTCAACATGAATTTTGCGATGCAAAGCTGAGTTAGAGAAGAGAAAGGAGAAGTTTGATATCATTGTGGGAGATTTGGCGGAAGGTGGGCCATGCTATCAACTCTATACAAAATCCTTCTATGACAACATCCTCAAGCCCAAGCTCAAGGAGGATGGCATTTTTGTGACCAGGTTCTATTATAAATGATGCTCCATACTTTTAAGTCCCAGTAAGCTGTTATGTACCGACTCACTCAATAGAAAACACGGATACATCGTGTCTTGAGCAGGCTGGACCGGCAGGCATCTTGACCCACAAGGAGGTCTTCACCTCCATACACAACACAATCAAGCAGCTCTTTAAATGTAAGACTCTCTAAACTAAGCCATTGTTCTAGGGATTCAAATTCACATAGTCATAGAAGAGTCAAAAGAACACAAGGGTATTGTGATATAGTATTACTATTAGTCAAGATAGGTTTTTTATAATGTATTCTTGTGCTTGTTTCTTTGACAGATGTGAAGGGCATACACGACCCACATACCATCTTTTGCTGATACATGGGGATGGGTTATGATAAGCAGAAAGAAATCTTGGTTTGTGTTGCTTCTTGGACTTGTGATCAATCTTTGTTTACAAGAATATTTCTAAATATAGGCCTCAGACCAACCACTATTCATTGGCGCTGAGGAAATGGACAAAAAAATCGAAGCAAGAATAAATGGGGAATTGCTCTATCTAAATGGCTAATGGTTCCACTCAGCTGCCACCATGAACAAGACTCTTTCAAGATCGCAAGTACATTTCCTTTGCAATTCACATCCAAAACCCAATCTCCACAGACGCTTAAAGACCTTTGAAAGACCTATTAATTTAACCCTCTCAAAACTATTCATTGAACAATTCAGCTAATAATATCCACATCTTCATTGTATTGAATCTTGACATTCAAAATAATCGTTGTTTCAGGCTGATGAGTGAAACTCACGTCTACACGGGAAGAAAACGCAAGATTCATTCCTGGACATGGTGTGGCTTACTGTTTCTGGAGGTTTCAAGCCGTAGGTTGAGGGACAAATTCTTGTATACTAAAGTATTGTGCTGGAATCAAGATTAATGTGGCGACGCA
>JAVHNN010000528.1:0-24218 GCA_031439585.1 Pterocarpus macrocarpus
AGTAGCGTAACATACATCAAGGGAAGGAGGGAGATATTTTGCTTAATTTTGTGTTAGCTTGTGATTAAGGGGACAAAGTGGATAATGGGGGGACAAAGACAAAGTCAACTCTTACATAAAGCACTCTTGTCTAATGCTTTATGATTTAGTGACATCATTCTTTACTTTATTGTCTAGTTGATTAAATTTGAATTTAATCATGTGATTAAGTGCTTTTGCAACTTAATTAACATGATTAAGTAAGGATTAGTGATTAACACACGAGAACATGATTAACTAAAATTAATCTTGCTATTAAGCTAATTAAAGACGATTAGTGTTTAATTAAGCTATTAAGGCTCTGACTTGCTTAATTAGAGATTATTTAATCTCAATTAAGCATTCTCTTGACTTTTCTCATTCGAGTTAACTCATAAACACTTTGTTAGCTCCTTAATTAAGCCTTAATTTCATAATTTCTCATTAAGTGCCTAATTACTCAGGGTTACTAAGGTAATTTAGCTCGACAAGAAATTGAGGGTGCTGCATCCTCTGAAGATGACACGAAATCGCAAGAGTGAGAAATACTAGATTTCTTAGTAGGATCGCGACCAGACAAGCATTGTGTCATTGTTATTATCCCAGACACTTCGGGTTTAATTATAAAAGCGTTGAACATGCCAATTTTAATGATTTTAAAAACATAAATCTCGAAGCGGGTTACTTTTAACTTAACATCATATTATATCATCATAAGTAAATATACATACAGAAGTATAGAATAAACATTCATAATGCATATGGACAACATAGATACATGCACTAACATGCAACCTCATAGACTTAACCATGGTTTTACTTTAAATTTACTTTCATTCTTAGCACGTGCTTAACTTTCTTTACTTTTCCTTTGAAATAAACTACTTTTGGATATGAGCTCATTTCGTGACCATTGTTACTCAGTACTAACTAAATCAAACTAAGCTGATAATGGTTATCTCTAAGTTGGAGGGTCCTCCATGTTACCCTACCTCCCCCTAAAGGTTCCTTGAGTCTCTGTGGATCACCGTCTCTCACTTCCTTTATCCAAGTGATTGAAGGGTCATATCCCATTCTTTCTTTTCTTATCATTATACTTTACATGAATAGTACTTCTTGACAAGACACATGCAATGATATGACTAAGTCCATAATTTTGGCGAAAATCTGGTAGCATGACGGCTAGACCGCATGATTTCCTCAAAATGCCAATCATCAAACTTTCAATTAACAGTCGATTATATCCATCTCATATCATTACACCAATTATTCAATCACAAGACAATGCTCAATCAAACTTGTCATTCATCATGCCGAATAACATCATACATTCATACCTAAAAGGGTTCATAGTTGTGTTATTCTTTGTGGATAGTCTTATGAGCCATCATATGATTTCCCGTGGTTACCCATGAAAGTATCACATAGTTAGAATAAATGTGTGTGTAGTATTTTAGTTACTTAGTCCTTATGTGAAATTACTCTTTACTTGTGTACATGTCTTATGGAACACTTGTTCAAATTAACTAAGTTAGGTAATTATTTCCTTTCCTTGAGATAGTGTGTAACATCCTCAGAAATATAGTACTATACTTAAGTCATAGTACTACACTCTGGAGTTGTTACTGTTACCTGAGCGGACCTTATCTGATAGCAACCTCAGCCGTCTTTGGAACTTCTTGAACTATCTGGAGATAACATGGAAATAGGAGTGAGAATTTTGAATTCTTAGTAGGATTCCTTAACTATCATACATACTGTCATCATTGTCATCTCAATTTGCTTGGTTTATTATGAAAAGGTGAACATGTTATGTAAACTATTTAATTTTATAGTTCGAAAATATATTATCCGAAGTAAAGTTCATTTTACTCATATACTTGGCATTTGGGAGAGGCCATACAAAGTTAATTTATGAATTATACTATGAATAATAACTGCAATATATTAAAATATAATAGCATCAATATACTAGAGACATAACATCGGCATATGCCCTTACTTGTACTTGAACTTATGTAGATACATAAAATTTACTTTTCTTTCTTTATCTTCCTTTACTTGTTACACATATTCCAGAGTACGATCGCCATATCATACTCCCTCGGGGTGCGATCACCATGTCACACTCCTTAAGAATTTGTTCTTCTTGCCACGTCCCAGAGTATGATCGCCATGTCATACTCCATCGAAATGTGATCACCATGTCACATTCCTTAGGGTGTGGGATCATCATGCCACATTCCAGAGTATGATCGCCATGTTATACCCCATCAGAGCGTGATCGCCATGTCACATTCCTTAGGAATATGGACTCATCATCATAAATTTATGATACTTACACTAGCTGGGTCATGCCATGCCTCATGTAAGCCCTATCCCCTATACTCACACTAGCTGGGTCGATGCCATGCCTCATGTGAGTGGGGTGCTTGCATATGTTTTAATCTTTAATCTTTACTGCTCTTGGGTTGTCTGATCTAGGAGTGAGCTCGTCAGCTCAACTCGTGACCGTCGTCACACAAACTAACCTACAACTGGGTTCACATGCCTCTAGTCTTGGAGGAGCTCATTTCAAGAATAGAGGGATCTCATCTAACCATGTGCCTTCAATGTAGAGGGATCTCATCTGACCACATGCTTCCAAGGTAGAAGGATCTCATAGTTTTATATTAACTTCACAGGGAGGGATTCAATGTGCAACTGCCTCCAAGTGAAGGGACCCACATTTTATCTTATTTAACTGCCTTCACAAGGAGGGATTCAATGTGCAACTGCCTCCAAGTGAAGGGATTCACAATTAATATGTTCATATCCTTTCATTCTCATACATAATCATGCATAGACATACTGAATGCACTTATACATATGCTTCATTATTTACTTTCATGTATCCTTGCATTCATGATTTTCACATACATATTCATAACATATAAGGGCTCATAATTTCCTTACAATTCTACAAAAAACTCGGCAGCATAACGGATCAGATCCGTTTTCTTATGAATAGTGCCAGTCTCAATAGACAGTCAATCACAGTAAGAGATCAAATATAATGCATCAATCTTTCAAGCACCAACATGGAATTTGCAACACTTAAGCTTTAATTGAACTCATATATGTATTAAGGTGTCAAATCCTTAAATTTTGGAATTCTTGCTCATATTCTTCAACTCTGCCTGTTTTTAGAAATTAAGCCTTAAATTCATCTTAACCTATTTGGACCTGAATTTTGGATATGTCAAAGTGTTATGTGCCTATTTTCTAACCTCTTTGATCCCATCTAGTTTTGATAAATATAACTCAATTTACTTATGTTTTAACCCGACCTGCCCTGTGGCTGGCCAGAATTACACACCTAAAAGTAAAAATCTACTAAAAATTGAAAACAAGTCCAAATTATACAAAATTGATATCATATCAAAGCTAACAGGACAAGCTTTCATTTGCAATAAGTTTCGTTTCATTTACTTTAATAGAGCTCGAGTTATAAGTCTCGAAATTTGACCTTCCTGAACTACCCTGCTTGGGCTCGCTTTGGACATAGGGCAACTTTCTCGAACCACTGGGAATAAATGGGACCTTAACTAACTGGGAACTATGTGTAAGCTTTCTAACAAAGTTAGTTTCACTTAATTTGGAGTTGTGTAGGGTGAGTTACACCCTTCTCAATTCACATTGCCCGGATGAAAGTCCTGATTCCTAGGTCAAATTTCAAAATTCATATCTCTCTCAATACCAATCCAATGGCCTTATATTATATATGTATGGAAAGCCCTGAATGTATACTTTCATATAAAAATAGCTACATCAAATTTTAATGATAATAGGCAGAGTCGTACACTCCGCTATATGGATTGTTGTGGTGTTTTTCACTTAGGCAGCATCCCAATCCTCCGCTTCTCCTAGTTTTTCTTCTTCTAACCTTAATTCCAACTCAATATTTCATATTAATCCAATCATAATACATCATATACATCCAATATATCATCAAATAAATGAAAAAGAGTAAAATTTCATATAGCCACAGTTTAGAGAAATTAAGGACAGAATTCGAATCCTACCTCTTGGTATGTGATTTTGCTAAGTTTTGGAGTTTGGATGGAACCTCGTCAAACTTGGAGGTTTGATGGAGTAAGTTAAGAGGAGAAGAGAAAAAGAGAAGAAGAAGGCTAAAACCAAATGAGAATGAGATGCCAATCAGCAGGGAGAAGAGAAAAATCTGATTTAAGCATTGAAGAGGTGGTTGGCTTAGTGTATCTTGATTGGTTGAAATTTTGTGATTGAAGTTCAGCCATGTCTCCCTCTTTTGTGGATAAATTATTCTTCACGTCGCCTAAAAGTGGAACTCGCTTCCATTGTATTTGAAATCGAAACTTGTCTTGATTCTGCTTAAAGTCGGAACTCGTGCCCATCTATTTGAAACTTGGAGATGAAATCGGATATCGGAAACATTGTTTGGTTTATTCGAAACTTGGAAGCAAAGTCGTATGTCGGAAATCATGCATAACTTATTTAAAACATAAGGTCGGAGGTCGGAAATCATACAGCACATAATCACCTTAAAATCGAAAGTCAAGGACAAGAATGTGAAACCTAAATACTTAAACCTGGAAGTCGGGGATGTTAATGTAAACTTGGAAGTCGAGAACTAGGACGCTTTAAAACTCTTATTACACGAAATTCTAAAACTCGGTCCAGGATCAATCTCGGAGATCGATTCTAACCATAACACCGGAAATTGCGAATCAAAACCTTAACTTATATAATCTCGAAACTCCCAATTCAATCTCGAAAGTTGGTCAAAGGCAAACTCGGGAACACCAATGGAAATGAAAAGCTCTTGGGAATGAACCCGGAGCTCAAAACTCGTGTAAAATTTTGATCGAACTTGGAGATCAACTCAAAGATCTGAACTTGTGTCCATTCTAGTTGAGTTCAACTCTAAGGTCGGAACTCGTTACATTCAACCTGGATGTCGGTGCTTGTGACCATTCTGTTAAACTATCAACTCGGAGATCGGAAACATGTACACTTTATTTTGCAACATGAAGTCGGATATCGGAAATCAGTCTGAATCATGCCCATTGTTTGAAACATGGAAATAAGGTTGGCTATCAGAAAATCATGTAACTTGGAAACAAAGTTGGATATCGGGAATCACGTCCATTTTGTTTAGATCTTGAAGGTGTCAAGTCGGAAGTCGAAAATCATGGAAACTTGAAGGTGAAGTCGAAACTCGTGGTGGATGTTACATAGTGCACTTAGTGATTCCTAGGTTCATGGTATGCTTAGAGGCCCTAATCATACTTCTGTTCCCAAGGATTTCGAGATCACTCTAGTCCTTGGGTCATGAGAATGCATAACCATACTCATGAACCCAACAACCGCATGTTCACTAATCACCAAGAGTGATTTTTAACTTATCCAAGTTGCAAAGTTTCAAACGTTTGTCATTAACATAACGAGATCTTACCTTAGATATTATAAAAGTTATCATTCTTTATAAAGTAATTATAAAGTTTCATTCTTTAAGAAAGTATATGCCTCTAAAACTATGCCCTTGTCTTAAAGATTCAATCTTGATGAAATAATGATACAAGATATTAGCTTTAGAACTAAAAGATCTTGCTCTTTATGAAAGTTGACATTTTATGCATTGACTTAAGAGACAAACTTTATAAATTAAAAGTTGCAAGTCAACATTTTTATGTCTTAAAATTTCATTCTTGGTTAAAGTTTGAAACTTTATGAAAGGTCTTGTCTTCAAGATTCCATTTTTAAGACATAAGGTGACAAGTTTTCATTTTTATGACTTAAAAAGCTTCATGTTCTAATTGTAACACCCTCTATTATATAAGCCATGCTCGAGTCATGGAGTTATATTAAGAGGTTGTCACTGTGCTAAGAAAACTTTAAAATAGGGAAAATATAATACATGGCCCTTTAGCACTTTTATTACCGACTAATAGTCTCGATACATGGAAAAATATAAAATAGTTACACTTTAAAAGAAACTGTGACTGATATAATACACCGCGTCTACTTCTGACTAGTCGTTACTAGCTTCAATGATCTTTTGGTGTGGCTTACGCCCAATGCTTGCTCCATGAATGGTCCTGTACTCTGCCTCGTACTTGGTTTCCAATTTGGAGTCTTGGAATGTTTATGGAGCAGAAACATGCAGCAGCGGTGAGAACCTAAGGTTCTCGATGAGGTAAACATGAACTATTCTCATACGGTGCCATCATAAACATTCCAGCCGCTTGGTTCTTATGAAAAGATGAGCACATATAAACACACTGATGGTTCAATTTTAAGTTGAAAACACCATTCTCGAGCGGGTCATATTTTAACAACCACTTGCCATTTCATATGGTGACATAGTGATACTGATAGTACAATATGCTTTAGTAAGAGCCATAATAGCATCAGGACATAATGAGATGATTAGAAATGCACATATAGATGCTTGTATTAGATTGTATGCAAGTGCACTTGACTTAATTCATTTCTCTCTTTAACTTGCAATTTAACCTTGCTTTTACACTTGGTCCCCTGAGGTGAATGGCCTTTCTCACCTGGGTGATAGCACCTTTAGTCCGAGCTCGTACCTATTCATGAGTGGCGGGTTTACTTTCCCGACCTCACACCCGGTCTATTCCCCTTAAATCGGTCGAGGGCTGGCCCAAGTCTTAGAAACGATCAGCTCTGGCCCACGCTAGTGGGTCTATGCCATGCCTCACGTGGTAGCTTGCACGTCTTTCTTGCAAGTTCTTATTATCTTTTTCTTTTCATATCTTGTCATGCATGCAGTCGCTTGGTGCATTCATGAGTATGTCTCATACTTTATATAGCATATCATGTTCTAAGCATATACTTGCATGCATGGTGCTCATGAATATGACATGTAGCGTAAATACATTCAAAGCATAATCATTCATAGCATAAGTTCTCATAAATCCTTGCCGAATTTCGGCGACATAACGGATCGAGTCCGCTTCCCCATGAATAGTGCCAGACCACCAGTACAATCTTTCAAACTTGTAATTCAATATGGATCAGCCATTATATAGATACTCATAGAATCATTCATCAAGTTCAATTCAAGCATCTATACGGTTTTCAGTTTACTCCTTCCTATTCTGCCCGATTTTGGTATACTCCACCTTTATTGTAATTCAACTTATTTGAGTCTAATTTTTGGATATGTCATAGCATTATGTGTCTAGTTTCTAACCCTTTTGGTCCCATCTCATTTTGAGTTGTATAACTCAAGATATAAACATTCTATCTTAGCATGTCCTGTTCTTAGCCAGAATTGGGTCCCTATAGAAGAAAATTCACTAAAAATTGAAAACTAGGTGAAATCATACGAATTTTATATCAAACTAAAGCTAATACAACAAGCTTTAAAATGAGTTAAGTTTCATGTCATTTGCCTAAGTATATTTTGAGTTATGACCCTCGAAACATTACCCTACTGGTCTGTCCTGTTCCAGGCCAGTTTAAACTTAAGCCAACTTCATTGATGTGGTAGGATCAAAGGACAACGAATTAAATTCTGAAATTTTTAGGGGATGTTCTCTCATGTGTTAGCTTTCAAACATCTTTGGTTGCACTCAATTTGAGGTCGTATAGGGTGGGATACACCCTTCTCAACCCATGCTGCCCGGGGGAGAACCCAGATTTCTAGGTCTAACTTCAAAAATTCATAACTAATTCTATACTAATCCAATGGCCTTATATTTTATATGTATGGAAAGCCCTGGATGTCTAGTTTCATTTAAAAATGGTTTCATCAAATTTAAACGGCGGTAGGCGGAGCCATTACACTCCGCCGTACGGACCGTCGAGGAGAAAACCCTAACAGCTTCTTGAACTCTCCTTGGATTCATGTTTTTCTCTAATCAATCCACCCAACCTTCAATTTAAACTCACATATACACCTTAAACCAATCTTAATTCATCATCATTACTCAAGATAGTATCAGAATCTTGCAAGAAATTGGGAAGAAAATAGAGTCCCAATCAACCCAATTCAAAGAAAACAAGAAAAGGAGTAGGAATTCCTACCTTGGTGGTGTGAAATCTTGATGGAACTTGATCTTGGAGTGAAGTTGATGGTTGGAGCTTGAGTTTGGGGATGAGAGGAAGTGGAAGAAGATGAAGAAGAGTGGAGAAATGGGGCTGGTAGTGGGGAGCTCGAAAATGATAAGAAGAAGGAAAGAGAAGGTGAGATATTTGGAAGTTACTTAGTCTTGATTGGTGGATTCAACTTGGCCATAAAATCTGGTTTAACTTTCCATCATCAAGGGCTATTAAGGCGCCACTTGAGGGAGTTATTTGGCTAAATCTTAGCCGTTGATTCTAGGGCATTCATAGAAAAATTCTACTGGTTCGGTTCCGACAGTTTAAAACATCGTAATCTTACCGATTTTCTTTAAATCAGTAAAACGGTTTTAGAAGAATCCTATGAAGTTTCCTATGGCTCTAATCTAATTCCATTATACCTAATCATTCTAAACCACACTCAAACTAGTAGAATTCTACTGATTCGGTTCTGGCGGTTTAGAACACCGAATATTTACCGATTTTCTCCAAATCGGTAAAACGTTACTTAATAGTTTTGGTAAGATGTCTTCGTGTTCATTTTGATTTATCTTAAGTCTAATCTCTAATTAACATCTAATTAATCTCTAATTATCCTTTAATAAATTTCTAATCAGCCTTACCTAATCAATAAGATCGAATAGATCGATTAATAGTGTAGATTAAATGTTTTGCAAAAATTTCGAACCTTCATACATTTCGTTTTCTATAGCTAATGGCATATCCGTAATTTTGAGCAAGTCGAGCACCCCACGTCATTTCACATCCGATCGCATCAGTGGCCCAATCGGCAGAGAGTTTAACTTCTACGGTTTCACCACGTGGTTCTGCTCCGTTCAAAACCCTATTTTGCCAATCCTATAGATGTGGGGACATAAAGGTCATTTTATGAAAAGTTCCAGGGTTATTCTGGAAATATCCACTTTTGTGGCCAAATAGCTCTTCACGTCATCCCAAAAGTGGAACTCGCTTCCATAAATTCGAAATCGGAACTCGTGTATTATGTGTAAAGTCGAACCTGCGTCCCCTTTATATTTGAGCTTGGGGCTAAAACCTGATGTCGGAACTCGTCCAACCTTATCTGGCACTTGGGGTAAGTTCGGATATCGGAAATCATACCGCTTACAATCACCTAATCCCGGAACTCCCTATCCAAACTCAGGAACACCAACAAAATAAAAGCCTCTTGGAATAAACTCGGATATCGGAACTCGTTTATGACTTGGAAATCAGCTCAAAGATCCGAACTCGTGTCCATTCTAATTGAGTTCAACTCTGAGACGTTACACTCAACTAGGAGTCGTACTTGCACCATTGTGTTAAACTATAACTTCGAGGTCGAAATCATGTACACTATTAAGGTTAGATCGGAACTCGGGTAAATTTTCTTGGAGACATGAAGTCGGATATCGTGGAATTAGTCATGTTGTTCGGACTTGAAGTCAAGTCGGAAGTCGTGAAAATAGGAGGTCGAAATTATACTCACTATACTTTAACTCGAATATTGGAACTGGAAGCCACTCTAGTTAACTCGAAGCTAAAGCATTAAGTCGAAATCGGAAGGCAATGAAGTCGGAATGAGGAACATCTTTGGGATAAGGTCGGAAATCGTAAATTGGGCTGAACATCAAGACAAACTCGAAATCGGAAATTGTTCCATTTCATGTGGAATTCGAATCTGAAGTCGAAATCATAAAACTAATGAACTTGGAACTTCGGAACTCGTTGTGGAGGTAAAATGGAATAATTTAGCACAAAGAAAATTGGGATGTTACACTAATAAGATTAAACCTTTACACATATTCTTGTCTTCAAAAAGAACAAAATGGAACCAAGTGACACCCATAAAATAGCGCCACTTTTCATGCATCAAGAAGCAAACTTTTAAAGCTTTATACTTTTGGAAAATTCATAGTCTTATCAAGTCATGAGAAACATGTAAAGATGAAACTTTTCTAATCATAAGCTCATTATAAGAAAAGGAACAAACTCTAAATAAAATACCACCAAGAACGTCATTCTTTTTCAAATAACTCACAAGAAACATTAAGATCTCATGCATCAAGAAAGAAAAATAGAAACTTTGAGGCATTTAAGAAACAAACTTTTAAATAACCAAGAACATCTCATAAAGAAGAATATGAACACTTTTTCCTAAAAAGGGAAACTTTTGCTGTAACACCCTAGCCAGAGTTGTAGTTACCCATCGAAATCAAAACCTAAAAAATTCTGAGTCTGAACCCGATGCCTCCTTGGAGGGCTATAGGTTTGAGGCATTTTCTTAAGATCAAAACTCCCGGTAATGGTTCCCTGAGCATCAATGAGTTAAAGAGAGATTTTTAACGAATTTTAGGGAATGGATAACCCCTTTGTTTTCAACCCTCAAGTTCATAAAAACGCAAGTTTTTGGAGAATTGTACTAAAATCCAAAAGTTGGATTTTGATTCCTAAGGATTTTGAATTTTTAGATATTTTTATTGAATCTAAATGGGGGGTATTCCTTATGTACATTTATGTTTTAAAGTTAATGGAGACATTAACTTAAAATTAAAATGTAAATAAGTCTGGGCAATATCTTGGACCTGGAAATGGACTACAGAAGGAAGGAATCAAGTTTTTGCATGTTGTAATCAATTATCGTGGGACTGGTAATTGATTACAGTGCTCTCTGTGCGCCTTCATGTTGAGTTTTTGCCTGTTGTAATCGATTACATGGAGTGGTAATTGATTACAGCAATTGGGTTTGTGGTAATCGATTACCACAATTGGGTTTGTGGTAATCAATTACCAAGCAGTGTAATCGATTACAACAGGTCTATATAAGGCCCAGACCTATTTCCTCCTCATTTCTGCGATTCCCATGTCAACCAACTTCCCGCTCTCTCCAATTTATAGCAGTTGACCAATCTGCCAGAAGCATTGCAGAATAAATATTGGGCTACAATTTTTTTTAACAGTCATGAAAACATTCAAATGACCCAGTAAAAAATTAAAAGTCGTTCCATCTTGGGCCTTAGTAAAGATAAAGAACAAATGCATCACGTTCATCTTCAACTAGACAAAATACAAGCAACACTAAAAGTATTGATTCCAATTCACTGATTGAGAGATTTGGGTGCTCGTTGAACAGTGAAGTCAAGTTCTTGCAACAACTCCTTCTCTAAGAATTGGTTCCAATCACTCTTGATATTATAGATCCATTTTGCATTTGCAGCAGAGAACAAAGTAAAGAAAACAAGTTTTTGATTATAATATATATATATATATATATATATATATATATATATATATATATATATATAAAACGGTAAATTGATTACAAGTTTGTGAAAGACAACAGCAAATGCAAGTTGAATTAATTCATTATTTCACTTGACAATTATTCCAAACGTTGCTGAACTAATACCACAGAAACTAAAGCAAAGATAAACACGCTAGGGCTAGAAACTTCGGTGGATAAGAAATAGGGGTCTTGGAGTTGGGGTTCATTGAGGATGGCACTTGGCTCATATGGCTGCATGACTTCCAGTGGTTAGCACGCCATTTGGCATAGGCTTCCTAGGTGGTCTTGGATACGACGCAAATTGCGTGCAACTTGGGTTAGAGCTAGTCCATGGTGATGTCGTGGACCATGCAATGTCGTTTTAGAAATAATTGCTGTAAAAGACAAATAAAAAATCATTGTTTCTGCACAATAATTACTGTAAATTTCCCGTTGTGAAGATTTGAATTTTAAAATGTAAATGTTTACTGAAATTTTCTTTTTACTTTTTTTCTTCTTATAAAAGGGAACCATAAGAATGTGAAATTTAATTCACCAAAGTTATTTTTTTTGGGTATATAAAAAATTTACGTTTAGTAGAAGGCTCACTCTAATCTTGAGTTAAACCATCTCTTTGGACTAAAATATCCGTTACAAACATGTCTACACTATTAATGGAAAAGTTTAGAAATTAAATATAAATCATAGTGATATATAAAGAAAATCAAAGTCAACTAGGTGAGTTAATTTGTTAGCAAAATAAGTTCTTTTAGTTGTAGTTGATAAGTGTTGGAGTTGATTGAAATAAAACATTTTGGAACAAATACCACATCACTTAGGATTGCTCGGAAAGAGAGAGGCCAAGACTATATATGGATCCAAATCCTTTGTTTCAATTTGCACTAATAAAAAATACTTTAAATTTGTATTTGATTTTTTTAGTTTTTTTGTACTATTGTCTTAGAGTATTGTTAGTTGTAGACCATATATTTGATTTGGAGAATATGAGTGTTGTGATAATGTTTTTGCTATATTTTATTTCTCAATTTTTGGAAAAGTTCTCAAGAAAAAATAGCGTTTTTCCCAACAGTAAGTGGATTCATTTTTTATTTTTGATTTATCAAAAATCTCTCTCACCTAATATGTGAGAAATATTGTCTCATTTAATAGATAAAAAATTAATCTCCCAAAATATAATTAAATATTTAAATGGGAACTTTTTTCAATAATATTTTTTTTATACATATAAAATTTGAAATTGAACTCAAAATATTATGTTTAAAGAATTAAGTCTCTTCTATTCATATTAACATCTTGTTGTTTTGGTAAATGGATATGGATTTATGTCAAGCCAAAAAATTTTGAACCAAAAGACAAGCAGGATTGGGGCGAAGTATGGAGCGGAGTCCCGAAAAGGGTGGGGTAGAATAAAAAATTCTCCTGCAGTGGCCCAACCACTAACACCATTAATCTATGTCGCGATTGACTTTACACATTAATTGTGCTTTGACAAAATCTCGTTACATGAACCTTGTGCCCAAGCTTATTCGACTTGTTGTTTGAGTTGACTTCGTCAACTAGGAATATTGTTTGAGTTGACTTAACAAGTATTTCACCACGAAGAAACACAGCAAAGGGTCGGCAAAATGCGTCAATTGTTAGGCATTCTACATCGCTACCAATGGCCCATGCCCTCTTTCACACATTTAAAAGAACTGTATTGGCCACGGAGGCCAATGCACAATCACAAGGCCACAACTAAAGACAAATAGCAGAAGAAGTGTATGAAAGTTATAGGATTAAATTATTTCAACGATTATTTATTTATATAATTATTTTTTTATATAACTGATTATGTGGGAATCAAATTATATTTGGATACTTTAGTTAACATATAATTTTAAAATAATCTATTTTATTTAAATTATATAAAAAAAGTTACTTTTATATAGTTAAATTAGTATATATATATATATATATATATATATATATATATATATATATATATATAATTTGAAATAATCAACTTTTCCTTATAATAAAAAACTTTTAAAAGTTCTTATGTATAGAAGAGAGAAAATCGGGATCAGACTAGTGATCGATCAGGCTTGCATCGAGAATCGAACACTAGGCCGGTCCAGTAATTCTCCTTGGACTGCCAGCCTTAAAATTCGATGACAATCTGGCAGAATTGACAAACAGCACCAGTTAAATTGGTTGACCGATTCTATTTTTTTAATTTTGGGTCAAAATATTGTCATTTCTTTTAAGAAAAGGAAAAAAAAAACTCAGTTAGAACAAAAAACTCATTTTTTTTTAGAGCCTTCATTCTTTTGATATGCTCATTTACTATAAATTCTTAAATTAATTTAAAAGTGAAAAACTAAAAAGGATTATTATGCTATCTTTGAGTACTTCCCAAAAGAAATATAAATGAAAATTAAAATAAATAGATTCGATATTTGACATGTTTGATAAAATGCCTCATAATAAATATTATTTTGTATTATTTATATTATTATTAATGACTTAATATGATTTTTTACTTTCTAATTAATCATATATATATATATATATATATATATCCCGATCAAACTCCCAGTTGGACCTTTGAACCGGTGCTGTGACCGGTTTGATGTTTAGTCCAATTTTCTTAACTTTGTTCTTATAATTATAAACTATTTTTCAACTTAAAATTATTAATTTTTGATTATAATTTATTCCATAAAATTACCCAAACAAGATTATTTTTTGAAAAGCAACATTTTTTAAGAAAAAGAAGCTGTGTATAGAGGGTTCCCAAACATGCTATTAGTGTGGTATTATGTTCATTTTAGTGGACGGGTGAGAACAAGGCAGGTCTTGGAAATAGAGTACTGCACAACCAGTGGCGTTGTTAGCGCCGACATCTGAGAATGGTAATGCCATAATATTTAGATTTCAGTGAAAAAGCTTGGTACGAATGATTGAATAAACTATGAAGCATGCATCATAATTCAATTTATTTGTCCTTTACCAGAAATGAAAGATAATGCGTGATTCTTATAAGCTTAACGCGCCAATAATCAATATTGAAGCAATGAGTTAATGCGAGACTGAGGTTCTCCAGAAAGGTTTCCTTTGCCTTGTAGGAATGGAGTGCTAATTTCATTGCTGTCGCAGATTATACTAGCCAAGCATCCCGTGCTATGCATAGTTTGAGACAGGAGAAATGATATATCCTCCTAATAAATATTATTAGTGATAGGCTATTTATACTTAAGTTGTAATTAGCAAGTTAGTTACTCTATGGTTAGTTAGTTACAATACTCTGTGGTTAGTTAGTTACAACAAACTCCTGTATATAAATTCTGTCACAATTCAGATTAATCAAGAATCTGAAATCATTTCTTCATTCATTCAAGTCTTAATATGGTATCAGTGACTATTTCTCTCTCAAAGTGCGCTCTCTCGAGCTCTCTCGTGTTCCCTTTTTTTTCGACCTTCTTCTTGTCTTTTCCCTTCCGCCATGGACGATAACAACCCTTTCTTCCTCCACTCCTCCGATCAACCCGGTCTGCTTTTGGCTTCACAGCCATTAACAGGTGACAACTACACCTCTTGGAAACGATCGATGGAGATGGCTCTCAACGCCAAGAACAAACTTGGCTTCGTGGATGGTTCTCTCGTTCGTCCTAATGATGATGAAGGTCCTCAGGCGATGGCACGTTGGAAACGCATCAATGACATTGTGAGTACTTGGATTCTCAATTGTGTCTCCAAGGACATTGTATCGAGTATCATTTTTGCCGATTCTGCGGCATCGATTTGGAAAGATCTACAAGATCGATTTCAACAGAAGAATGCACCTAGGGTTTATCAACTAAAGAAGGAATTGGCCACCATTACCCAAGGTAATCTTTCCGTTAATCAGTATTTTACTCGTTTGAAATCTCTCTGGGAGGAGTTGCATGTTTTTCGTCCTTCCTCGAAATGCACTTGTGGCGGTGCGCGAGCCCTGTTTGCACATGCTGATAGTGATTATGTCATGACTTTCCTTATGGGGCTACACGATTCCTATAGTCAAATTCGTGGTCAGATTCTTCTCATTGAGCCTTTACCTCCCATTTCCAAGGTGTATTCTCTGATTGTTCAAGAAGAGAAGCAAAGGGAAATTAGTGCCTCTTCTTCGAATCCAGAGCAGCAGCTTGCTTTTGCTGTCAAGAATCCTCCCAAAGGCATTGTTGATGGCAAAGCCAAGAATGGCAAGAAGGACAGACCTACCTATTCTCATTGTGGAGTGTTAGGACACACCAAAGATCGCTGTTACAAAATTCATGGATATCCACCGAATTACAGGAAATCGAGTTTCAACTCTGGTAGTGTTCATCAAGTTGATGCATCGATTGTGCCTGTTAATGATGGCTCTGGAACTCCATTGCAACTTTCTACCTCCCAATATCAACAACTCATTGCCTTGTTATCTGCCCAAATGTCACAGAAAGACAAATAGCTCATACCAATTCTGATGCTCATGTGATTCATGGAGGTATTGTGCTTTCTACATCCCCCTGTTTACTATCTTCCAACATTACCTCAACCTCTTGGTTACTTGATTCTGGTGCCACTAGGCACATTACTTGTTCTTTATCTGGTATTGAAGTTTCCAAGTGGTTCCTTGATTCTTTGTCACACTACACGATAATTCAGTATTCTGTACATCTTTGTGGGTTCCGTCACCTTTAGTTCTGAGTTTTCTCTGCAGAATGTCCTTTATGTTCCCACATTTCATGTCAACCTTATTTCTGTTAGCTCCTTGCTTTCTCATGCATCTCTTAACATTTTTTTCAACTCTTGTGGCTTTGTGATACAGGACCACAGTCTCTCGAAAGTGATTGGGAAGGGTGACTTGGTCAATGGACTTTATGTCTACAAGCATCCTACTTCCTCACTTCAAGAATCTGTGTCTGTAGTTCAAGATGCTCATCATTTGTCTACTTTACCTACGGCTTCCATTTCCATTGTAAACAAATGTTCTGATTCTAGTTTTGTAAACACCAAACTGTGGCATGGTCATCTTGGCCATGCATATGTAAAAATTCTTGATCATTTGTCAAATAAAATTCCCTTTACTTGTGTAGATTCTAAGTGTGTTTTCGCTTGATATCATCCCTTTATCTAAACAAAAGAGACTTAGTATATTTTTTTCTAATAATCACTTAGCATCTAATTGTTTTGATGTGGTTCACTGTGACATTTAAGGCCCCTTCAACACTGTTACATATCATGGCATGAGGTATTTCTTGACCTTGGTTGATGCTCATTCCCGTTTCACTTGGGTTTATCTACTCCAATACAAATCCAAAGCACCCTCCTATATCAAATAGTTTTTCTTGATGGTGGAGACTCAGTTTGATAGGAAGATTAAGCAATTTTGGAGTGACAATGCCAAAAAATTGGCTATGATTGAGTTCTTTGCCTCCAAGGGCACTCTACACCAATTTAGTTGTGTTGAGAGACCGCAACAAAATTCAGTTGTGGAGCGCAAACATCAGCACTTGTTAAATGTTGCAAGGTCTCTCTATTTCCAATCTCGAGTGCCAATTTCTTTTTGGGGTGATTGTATTGACAAAGCCAGTCTTCATTGTCAACAGGCTTCCTACCCCAGTGCTGAAACTGCAGTCCCCTTTTTCGGTTATGTTCAACAAAGAACCAGATTATACTCAATTACGAGTGTTTGGATGTTTAGCCTTTGCTTCTACGCTTCCATCCTCAAGGCACAAGTTCTCTCCACGGGCCATCCCTGCGGTGTTCATGGGATATCCTCTGGGGTATAAAGGCTATCGATTATATGATATTTATTCCAGGAAGTTTTTCATCTCTAGGGATGTTGTCTTTCATGAGGACACCTTTCCATTCCACTCTTTGCCAGCTACTGGGGCTTCCCCTAGTCCATTTGATGATGTGGTAATCCCTTTACCTTGTTTTGACATTCTTGAGGTTACTCCACTTGTTGCCACTGCACCTCCTACTGAGACCATACCATTTGATGTCCCTATTAATGAACCGGTTCAGGCCCCACGATTAGACATTCCCAAAGGCAGCATAGACCACCATCATACCTTGCTGACTACCATCAATCTGCTCCTCCATATCCCATTTCCAATCATATCTCTTATAAGAAATTACCACCCACATACTGAGCCTTTATTGGCCAAGTTTCTGCTATTCCAAAACCATTTTACCACCAGGCAGCAAGATATAGTGAGTGGAGGTAGGCTATGCATGAAGAATTGGATGCTATGGAGAGTAATCACACTTGGTATGTTGTTTCTTTGCCAAAGGGTAAGGAATTCACAAGTTGTAGGTGGGTTTTTAAAATCAAAAGGAAGCCAAATGGGGGTATAGATTGATATAAAGCACATTTGGTGGTAAAGGGTTACACACAAGCTAGGATAGATTTTATTGACACCTTTTCTCCAGTGGCTAAGCTTACCACTATGAGGGTTCTACTATCTCTTGCTGCAGCTAAACAGTGGACTTTATTACAATTGGACATTAATAATGTATTCCTCATCAATGATCTTTTTAATGAAGTTTATATGGAGCTCCTTCTCGGGTACAAGGTTCAAGGTGACAATCTTGTTTACAAGCTCAACAAGTCCATATATGGTCTTCACCAAGCATGACGTCAATGGTCTCAGAAATTTTCTATTGCACTTGTCTCTTAAGGATTCACCCAGTCAAGAGCTGATTATTCCTTGTTCTATAAGGGGTTAGGCGATGACTTTGTGGCACTGCTTGTCTATGTTGATGACATCATAGTTGCAAGCAAAACTCCTCAAGTGGTGCAGTTTGTTCGACAAATTTTACAGCGTTTGTTCAAGCTGAAAGTACTCGGGAGTCTTAAATACTTTCTTGGGTTTGGAGATTGCGTTCGACAAAGGGATTTATTTGTCACAGAGGAATTATACTCTCTCATTACTTGAGGATACTGGTTTCACTAATTGCAAACCAGCCTCATTGCCGATGGATCCCAATCTAAAACTAAGTTCTACTGATGGTGAAGCTTTGTCTGATGTATCTTTGTATCGAAGGATGATTGGCAGGCTTTTATACTTGACAATTTCGCGACCAGACATTTGTTTTGCTGTAAACAAATTATCTCAGTTCATGTCTTGCCCAAGGACTACTCACCTTGATGCTTTACATCATCTCCTTTGCTACCTCAAGGCTGCCCCTGGACAAGGGATCTGTTTTTTTTAGCCACCTCATCTCTCTCCCTTAAGGCCTATGTCTTTGATGATTGATTGGTAGTTGCTTGGATACAAGACGCTCCACCAGCTCTTGTGTATTTCTTGGTGATTCACTTATTTCTTGGAAATCAAAGAAACAACAAAACAGTCTCCGGTCCTCGTGAGCGAATCTAGAGCCTTGGCATGTGTGACTAGTGAGATCCTCTGGATTCAGTCTCTCCTCAAAGATTTTCAGGAAGTTGTAGGTCCAACACTTGTGTTTTGCGATAATCAAGCTGCTATTCACCTGGCTACAAATCCCACCTTTCATGAGAGATCTAAACACATTGAGTTAGATTGTCACTTCACTAGAGATAGAGTTCAGGATGGCACTATTCGTCTTGTTCCAGTCAAATTTGCACATCAACTTGCAGACATACAGACTAAGGCTTTACCTTCACCACTATTTCGGAACTTATTAGCCAAGTTGGGAGTCATTGACATTTACCTTCCAACTTGAGGGGGGGTATTAGTGATAGGCTATTTATACTTAAGTTGTAATTAGCAAGTTAGTTACTCTATAGTTAGTTAGTTACAATACTCTGTGGTTAGTTAGTTACAACAAACTCCTGTATATAAATTCTGTCACAATTCAGATTAATCAAGAATCTGAAATCATTTTTTCATTCATTCAAGTCTTAATAAATATGTCAAAATATCCTCTTACTATCTAAGAATTTGACAGATTTTGGGCTCTGCTCTTGCAAGTAATTAATGATTCTCTCTCCTTAATATCTTTTTTTTTTCTTTCTATTTTGCCCCAACTTTCTTTGGTTAATATTCTCTCACACTAACATTCTCTGTCCTTAATAATTATCTTTTTTTTTTAAACTTTTTTTAAACTTTTTTTTTCTTCTTAACTTCCCCGGCCCATACCACGTTTTTAATTCTTAAAATTTAATAAAATATGTATTGAGATGATTAGTTAACTTTTTTCTCAGCATAAAATAGTCATTTTTTAATCTAAAAATTAGTGACTATCAAAACAAAATGATTTCTAAGTCTTTTATTTATCAAAATAATTCTTCTAATATAGTTAAATATACATTACGTTTTGAATAAAAACTTCTTAAGTTTTAGATGATATTTTCTTTGTAATATTTTAAAAAGTGAATAAAAAATTCTTTCGTATTATCATTATTATACATTTTTCATGATATTTTGTTTATTTCCTTATTTTATTATTGTAAATTGAATCTTATTCCATTCAAAACGTAATGCATATTCATTCATTTTCTAAAACATTGCAAAGAAAATATCATAGAAAATTTAAGAAGTTTTTATTTAAAATGTAATGCATGTTTAACATTTTGGATAAATAAAATAGTACTTTGTAACAACATTATTTTATTATTAACCTAACGTATATACATATTTAACTATTTTAAGTCTTTTAATTATTTTAATGCATGAATAAAAGACTATTTTATAATAATTATTTTGGTACAAAGTTTTAACATTTTAGGATAATTAATTAATCTTGCCTTTTAATTATTTTAATTAACTAAATGTTAATTATTTTTACTAGAATATGCATTACATAATGTTAGTTATTTTTATTCAAAACGCAATGCATTTAGTTATTAACTATGGCCTGCCTTCGTATATAATCCAGATATTTTGCAAGATGTCAAATGTTATAACAAGCACAATCTTGCCTTCTGTGTCGGTTTTTATAAAAATTATTTGTCATTTAAACTAAATTTAATCTATTCTGTAATAATTTCATGCATAAAATAACTAAAAGACTTAAAAAATCATTTTATTTAGATATTCACTAATTATTCGCGTATTTATTAGAAGAATTAATTTGATAACTAAAAGAATTAGAATTCATTTTGTTTTAATATTCACTAATCTTTAGATTTAAAATGATTATTTTATGTTGAGAAAAAGTGAAATTTTTAAGGATTAAAAAGTGGTATGGAAAAGTTAGAAAGAAAAAATGTTAAGAAAAAGATAATTATTAAAAAGAGAAAATCGGGGGCAAAATAGGAAGAAAAAAAGATATTAAGAAGAAAGAATTATTAATTACTTGCATCAGCCCCAAAATCTGCCAAGTGTTATTCTTAAATGGTTAGGAGAATATTTAAACACTTTTGTTAGGAGGATATATTATTTTTCTTTGGAACGGTAGATTTGGAAGTCAGTGCTGAGATTTTGTAATTAACTGTTCTAAATGTTAGCGCAGGGGGATGCAATATTTGCACATTACGCGGCAAAAGGTCTTTTTTTGTCATTTAAATATTTCAGCGCAATGAAATAAAAGCCGAAAGAATAGTTAGTTAATGAGGGTCTAAGCATATGCCTATTGGTTACGACTTCTCCTAGTATTGGTCTTCCACGTTTGACAAGTATGATTGTGTTCAAGAGAAACGGTTCATCATTGATGGTTTATGGATAACAATGTATTATGTCTTGACTAAAACTTTATTTTAGTCCTTAAATTACTAGATTAATTTTCTAAAACATTACATAAGTTAGTCAAAGATTTAAAATATCATCATATTTATTTTTTGAAAGAACTAGATTGATGACACAAAAAGATCAAGTGCCTAAATACTTTAAATTTTTTATGAACTTATGATAAAAATAATTTTTAGATGATTAATATGATATTGTGTGTACCTTTTGAAGACTTAAATAGAATTTTACTCATGCCTTTTGATAGCCGACGTGTGTAGGGCGAATAGAGAATGCATTGCATTTTGGAGAAAGGACTACCCCTAGGAAGAGATATATATTAACTCTATTATTTTGTATATAAAAAATTGATAATATTAATGATAATAATATAAGTGCATAAAATTTTTTATTTATTTTATTTGTCATTTTCACATATTAATAAGATATATTCTTTTTCAATTGTACTTGATATTCAATTTTAAGTACAACATTAATTGAGAAATTTGGTGCGCAATAATAGAATAAATTAATTACTACCTTAAATCTATTTTATTTGTCACTTGGTCATGTGCATAAGAATTAAGAAATCCAAAATTGAGATTTAATTATGAAATATATTTATTAAAATATCTTTATTTAAATATCTTTATTTAATTTTTAACATCTAATTAATTCATGCTATTAATCTTACACAATATTTTTTAATTGATATTGCGCTTAAAATTTTGTGAAGCAATAAAATTGAAAAAATAATAATAAATTTATTGATATATGAGGACAAAGGATAAAATAAATAAATTTTTTTTCTCGAATTGAAGTGAAAGATAAAATAATAGATCGGATGTAGTAGGTGTCAAAAATTAAATCAGGATATTTTAATAAACATATTAGTGGAGATAATAATAAATTGTGTGTTTATATATCTAATATGGTAACATATGATTAAAGGAAAAGTTGTGTTTAAGTTCTTAATATAATACTACTATTGATTATCAATATGACCAACATAATTTATCATCTTTTATAGTAAATGATGTAGTATTTAATTTTGATGTATTGGAAGTGTAAAATTTTTTATACAAATATTCAATCATATATTGTCGTACCATTAACAGTGTTATACTCTTTTTTTTTTTGTATATGATAAAAGTGCTATACTCTTATGATAATTAATTCAAAAGTCATATATCTAGTGTCTTATACATGATTAGTTGATAGCATAAAATATTTTACAATGCAATATAGCAAAACTAATCTTAATAATATAGCTATAGGTAATGTTTCATTCAATCCATTTATTTTTACCTTTTACATTATTCGAAGCACACAAAACTTTTAATGAGTAACAATACTGTAAGCACACCAAACAAATAAAATAAATTAAGCAGGTGCTAACAATTAAATAAAAATATTGTCTTGACCAAAAAAATAAAAATAAAAATATTATAATTTGTTCTTACCTATTTTTTGATGTCATTCAATGTTGTCTTCTGCAAGTTTGAGCTCTTCATGTGCTCCTCCGGTATGGGACTTTTAAGAGACTCTAATGCTCAAGTCAAAACTCTATTCCACTCAAATATGAATAAAAAGGATCAGTTATTTACTTTTGGCTCTTCTCGATCCTCCTTTTATATCCAAGTTTGAATTCAGATTCTCCCATTCCTCGGTGATTCCAAGTCTCCTATTTCTGTGGAGTTCCCCTGGGTTCGGTAACTACTCATAACAAGCTAGCTACTTTCATGTATTAACTCAACTTGAGCTTATCCAAAGTACGTTCTTTTTAGAAAGGCCCTTGCTAAGTTCCTCTTGGGTCGAGCTCTAAGGCCCAATAAATTTGTTCAATCCATAGCCTCCAAGCTAGGCTGTTGTTATTAATAATGATCCAAGCTTATATTCCCAATTCCTCTTTCCGAGCTCCATTGCTGAGCTTATGTCTACCAACTTCCCTTTGAACTTATACTTTGAGCTTATGTTGCTAGCAATATTATGAAAACGTTCCAACTTCTTTGGGGAGCTGTAGGGAAATGTGCATAGACACATGGCATGCTATGAAGCCCCGTACTATCACATCATTATTGTGAAGTTATTTTTACAATTTCTGCTTTGAATATCAACCGTTAGATTAAGCCCCCAACCATTGATTCCTTAAACGGTGGAGATTTTTATTTTTAATGGTGGAAAACTTTATGATTTGTTAGATCATCTCCAATGTTTTGAGAATGGGTTTAAGGTCCATTATCTTGTCTCCTTTTCTTTCCTTACCCTTTAAGATTCACATTCCCTTCACTCATATTGCCTTCCTAATCCCTCATTGCTTCCCACAATCTCTTTCTGCTGCAAGTTTTGTTCTAGTTCAATCTTCAAATCAATGCTTCCCTTTCCTTCAAAGTTTTTTCAGTAAGTATTTCCTTCCTTCTCCTTCTCTGTCATTTTCATTTTTTAAAGTTTTATGTATCTTCCATTGCAAACCCTAGGATAGTGAATGACTTGTCTCCTTTTCTCCTTCCTCCATTCAGTGGTTTTTCTTTCATTTTCCATTTCGAAAAGTTGTTTGAGCCCTCGATTTATTGGCTTGTTAAAAATGGGAAAAGAAAAAGAATGTTGCAGATTCTTCCAAGAAAAAAGGACCATCAGATTACTACTTTTGGGGTTATAAATGAGGTCAAGAACTCCTATTCCCTTTACACTGATCAACAAATATTTTTTCATTTGCTTAGGAATTAAAGGAAAGGTCGCCCTGAGCAGGAATATTTTGTAGAGTGCCTCCCCTGTAATCTTAGTGACCGAGCTTGTCATATAGCTAAGCTTTCCAATCACAAAGATCCCACTTTTTCCTTTGCCTATGATGTCCTATTTTCCACTCTAGGCATTAGGCTTCTTTTTACTCCCTTTGAAGTTAAATGCCTAGATTTCATTAATGTAGCTCCAACTCAGCTTCATCTCAATAGCTAGGCTTTTATTTGAGCTTTTGAAATTTTGATGGAATTTCTAGGCATTGTTCCAAGCATATTTTCTTTGTTCCATTTTAAAGATTTGATAAATGGAAATGGGTTTCCTTTGTTCCAAGTTAAAGATATTGATAAATGGAAATGGGTTTCCCTGACCTCCAACTTTAAACATTTCATAGTCAATGTAAGAGAAAATTT
>JAVHNN010000053.1:0-37421 GCA_031439585.1 Pterocarpus macrocarpus
GAAACAAGTCTTAATCCATAAGGAATTGGACTTCCTTTTGTTCTTAGTCACTTTGGGCCATTGATGTGGATGCATGTCTCAGTCCATTAGGAATTAGTTATCTTTGTGCTTTAAGTTAACTTTTGGTAATTTGATTGGAGACAAGTCTTAATCCGTAAGAAATTTGGTTTTAAGCTTTCGTTTCTGTTAAAAAAGTTAACAGTGTTGAATTGGATAAATGTCTTAATCCATTAGGAATTAGTTTGTCTTTTGTCTCCTTATTTCGTTCTTTTTGGCCTAATCGATTGGAGACCAGTCTTGTCCATAAGGAAGTGTTCGTTCCTTTTGTTCTTTAAGTTCTTTTGGCTATTATTGATTGGATGCATGTCTTAATCCATTAGGAATTAGTTTATTTGTCATTTGCACAAGTTCTTTTGGCCCAGTTGATTGGAAACAAGTCTTAATCCATAAGGAATCTCGGTTCCTCACGCATATTACTTTAGGATTCTTTTTGGCCAATTTGATTGGAAACAAGCTCTTGTCAATAAGGAATTCTGGTTTCTCTTTGTTCTTTATGTTCTTTGGGCAATTGATTGGATGCATGTCTTGTCGAATCCATTAGAGTTAGTTTGTCTCTTGTCGGCTTAAGTTACTTTTTTGGTAATTGATTTGGAAACAAGTCTTGTCAATAAGGAATTGGTTTTAAACTTTATGTTCTTTATGTTCTTTAGGCGATTGATTGGTTGTATGTCTTAATCCATTAGGAGTTAGTTTGTCTTTGTCCTTTAAGTTCTTTTTTGGCCATTGAAGTTGGACAAAAAAAGCAAAGTCTTGTCCCAGCTAAGGGTGGTTTCATGTTGTTCTTTAAGCTCTTTTGGACATTGATTGGATACATGTCTTAATCCTTTAGGAAAGTGGTTTCCACTTTGTTCTTTAAGTTCTTTTTGGCCATTGATTTGGAAACAAGTTTCTTCGTCCAATAGGAATTGGTTTCCTTGTTCTTTATGTTTCTTTGGGGCGATTGATTGGATGCATGTCTTAATCCATTTAGGAATTAGTTTGTCTTTGTCCATTCAAGATTCTTTTGGCCATTGAGTTGGAAACAAGTCTTAATCCATAAGGGTGGTTCCTTTGTTATTCGAGTTCTTTTTATTGCCAATTGATTGGATGCATGTCTTAATCCATTTAGGGAATTATTTTGTCTTTTTGTGCTTTAAGTTCTTTTGGTCATTGATTGGAAAAAAAAAAAAAAAGCAAGTCTTAATCCACAAGGGTAGTTTCACTTTGTTCTTAAAGTTCTTTTGGCCATTGATTGGATGCATGTCTTAATCCATTGAGGAATTAGTTTGTCTTTATCATTTATATTCTTTTTGGCCAGCGTGATTGGAGACAAGTCTTGTAATCCATAAGGAATTGGTTTCCCTTTTGTTCATTAAGTTCTTTTGGCCATTGATTGGATGCATGTCTTAATCCGTAGGAATTAGATTTTAGCTTTGTCCTTTAAGTTCTTTGATGCCATTTGTGTGATTGGAAACAAAGTCAATCCATAAGGGATTGGTTTCCCTTTGTTCTTAGAGATTCTTTTTGGCACATTGATTTGAAACAAGTCTTAATCCATAAGGAAATTGGTTTCCACTTTGTTCTTTATGTTCTCTTGGGCCATTGATTGGATGCATGTCTTAATCCATTTAGGAATTAGTTTGTGCTTTGTCCTTTAAGTTCTTTTGGCCATTGGTTGGAAACAAGTCTTAAATCCATAAGTGAATTTGGCTTTCCCACTTTGTTCTTTAAGATTGTTTTGGTAATTGATTGGAAACAAGTCTTCATCCATAAGGAATTGGTTTCCCTTTGTTTCTTTTATATTCTTTGGGCGATTGATTGGGATCATGTCTTAATCAATTAGGAATTCGTTTGTCTTTGTCCTTGTAAGTTGTTTTTGGCCCATTTGATTGGAAACAAGTCACTTAATCCATAAGGAATTGGTTTCCCTTTGTTCTTCTACAAATTCTATTTTAGTAGTTGATTGGAAGCAATGTACTACATCCAGCAGGAATTGGTTTCCACTTTGTTCTTTACCATGTTCTTTTCAAGAAGCGATTAGTTGGTTGCCATGACTTAATATCATTCTATGGGAATTAGTTTGTCTTTGTCCCTTTAAATTCTTTTTGGCCATTGATTGGAGACAAGCTCTTGTCAGCAAGGAATTGGCTTCCTTTGTTCTTCTGAGTTCTTTTGGCCATTGATTGGAAACAAGTGCTTTCATCCATAAGGAATTAGTTTATTTATTCTTCTATGTTTCTTTGGGCGATTGATTGGATGCGTGTCTTGGCTCAATTAGGAATTAGTTTGTCTTTGTCATTTACAAGTTCTTTTGGTAGTTGATTGGAAGCGAGTCTTAATCCATAGCGAATTGGTTTAACTATATATTCTTTAAGTTCTTTTTTGTGTAGCTTTCATTGATTGGATGCATGTATCTTAATCCATTGGGAGGTAGTTTGTCTTTGTCGGCTAAGTTCTTTTTGGCTACGTTGATTGGAAAAAGTCTTAATCTATAAGGAATTGGTTTCCCTTTGTTCTTTGCCGATGTTCTTTTGGCCACATTAGTTGGATGCATGTCTTGTCGAATCCGTTAGGAATTAGTTTGTCTTTGTCCGGCATAGTTCTTTTATGGCTGTGATTTGGAAGCAAGTGCTGAATCCACATAGAATTGGTTTCCTTTGTTCTTTATGTTCTTTTGGCCATTGATTGGAAACAAGTCTTAATCCATAAGGAATTGGTTTCCACTTTGTTCTTTATGTTCTTTTGGAAATGATTGGTGGATTCATGTCCTGTCCTTTAGGAATAAGTTTTGTCTTTGTCCTTTAAGGATTCTTTTGGTAATTGATTGAAAACAAGTCTTGTCCATATAGGAATTGGTTTCCTATGTTCTTTTTCAGTTCTTGCAGTGGCCATTGATTGGAAACAAGTCTTCATCCATAGGGGAATTGGTTTTCCACTTTGTTCTTTATGTTCTTTAGTGATTGATTGGATCGTGTCTTAATCAAATAGTATAGGAATTAGTTTGTCTTTGTCATTTAAGTTCTTGATGGCCATTGGTTGAGAGTAAGTGCTAATCCATAACGAATTGGTTTCCACACTTTTGTTCTTTAAGTTATTTTGTTGATTGGAAACTTAGTCTTCATCCATAAGGAATTGGTTTCCCTTTGTTAAGATTAAGTTCTTTTGGCCATTGATTGGATGCATATCTTAATCCATTAGGAATTAGTTCTTATATGTGCTGGAGTTCTTTTGGCCATTGATTGGAAGCAGTCTTAATCCATAAGGAGTTGGTTTCCCTTTGTTCTTTAAGTTAACTTGGCCATTGATTGGATACATGTCTGAATCCATTTAGGAATTAGTTTCCCTTTGTTCTTTAAGTTTTTGGTGTTGATTGGAAACAAGTGTAATCCATAGGAATTGGTTTCCTTTTGTTCTTCAAGTCCTTTTGGCCATTGATTGGATGCTTATGTCTCAATCCATTAGGAATTAGTTGTCTTTGTTGCTTTAAGTTCTTTTGGCCATTAGTTGGAACAGTCTTAATCCATAGGTGGTTTACTTTGTTCTTCCAAAAAGTTAACTTTGGCGGGTGATTGGATGCATGTCTTAATCCATTAGGAATTAGTTTGTCATTGTCCTTCAAGTTCTTTTGTCCATCGATTGGAGACAAGTCTTAATCCATAAGGAATTGGTTTCCCTTTGTTCTTTAAGTTCTTTTGGCCATTGATTGGATGCGTGTCTTAATCCATTAGGTATTAGTTTGGCTTTATCCTTTAAGTTAACTTGGCCATTGATTGGAAAGCAGTGTCTTGTCAGCCCAAGGAATTGGTTTACTTTGTTCTTTAAGTTCTTTTGGCCATTGATTGGAAACAAATCTTGTCCCAGCTGAGGAATTGGTTTACTCTTTGTTCTTTATGTTCTTTTGGGCAATTGATTGGATCGTCTATCTTGTCAGGTAGGAATTAGTTTGTCTTTGTCATTAAGATTAACTTTTGGCCGTTGATTGGAAAGCAGTGCTTGTCAGCCCAAGGAATTGGTTTCCACTTTTGTTCTTTATGTTCTTTGGGCGATTGATTGGATAAATGGCTTAATCCATTTAGGAATTAGTTTGTCCCTTGTCGGCTTTAAGTTAACGGCCATTGATTGTTCGACAAGTCTTAATCCATAAGGAATTGGTTTCCCTTTGTTCTTTCAGCTCTTTTTGGTTATAGATTGGATACATTGTCTTAATCCTTTAGGAATTAGTTTCCCTTTGTTCTTTAAGTTCTTTTTGGCCATTGGTGGGAAACAAGTCTTCAATCATGGGAATTGGTTTCCCTTTGTTCTTTATGTTCTTTGAACAAATTGATTGGATGCGTGTCTTAATCCATTAGGAATTAGTTTGTCTTTGTCCATTGGTTAACTTTTGTATTGAGTTGAAACAAGTCTTATTCCAGTAAGGAATTGGTTAACTTTATTCTTGAGATAACTTAGTAATTGATTGGATAAATGTCTTAATCAGATAGGAATTATTTTGTCTTTGTGCTTTAAGTTCTTTTAGTACATTAGTTGGAAGCAAGTCTTAATCCATAAGGGGTGGTTTCCCTTTGTTCTTAAAGTTCTTTTGGCCATTGATTGGATGCATGTCTTAATCCATTAGGAATTAGTTTGTCTTTGTCCATTATGTTCTTTTGGCCGTCGATTAGGAAACCAGTCTTGTCCAGTAAGGAATTGGTTTATTTTGACTGATTCAATTCTTTTAGCCGTGAATTAGATACATGTCTTAATCCATTAGCCATTAGTTTGGCTTTGTCCCCTTTAAGTTCTTTGAAACCATTGATTGGTGTCGATCAATCATAGAATTATTCACTGTGTTCTTTAAATTCTTTGGTAATTGATTTGAAACTGTCTTAATCCATGTAAAGTGAATTGGTTTCCACTTTTTGTTCTTTATATTACAGGCATTGGTGCCCAGGTGGTGAGCAGTGAGGAGAGAGAGAGGGGGACATGTCTTAATCAGTAGAAGTGGTATGTCTTTGTCGCTAAGTTCACAGCCATTGATTGTTGGAAACTCGTCTTAATCCATAAAGTAATTGGTTCCCTTTGTTCTTTAAGTTGTTTTGGCCATTGATTGGAAACAAGTCTTCATCCATAAGGGAATTGGTTTCCACTTTGTTCTTTATGTTAACTTTGGGCGTTGATTGGATGCATGTCTTAATCCATTAGGAATTAGTTTGTCTTTGTCCTTTAAGTTGTTTTGGTGAATTTGATTGGAAACAAGTGTCTTGTCCGTAAGGAGTGGTTTTTCACTTTGTTCTTTACAAGATTATTTTGGCCGTTGATTGGAAACAAGTCTTCCTGTCCAATAAGGAATTGGTTTTAAAGCTGTTGTTCTTTATGTTCTTTGGGCGATTGATTGGATGCATGACTTAATCCATTAGGAATTAGTTTGTCTTTGTCGCTTTAAATTCTTTTGGCCATTTGATTGGAGACAAGTACTTAATCCATAAGGAATTGGTTTCCCTTTGTTCTTCTGAAGTTCTTTTGGCCATTTGATTGGAAACAAGTCTTCATCCATAAGGAATTGGTTTCCCTTTGTTCTTTATGTTCTTTGGGCGATTGATTGGATGCGTGTCTTGTCAAAATCCATTAGGAATTAGTTTGTCTTTTGTCCTTTTTAAGTTCTTTTGGCCATTTGATTGGAAACAAGTCTTGTCAATAGCAAATTGGGTTTCACACTATGTTCTTTAAGTTCTTTTGGCCGTTGATTGGATGCATGTCCTAATCCATTAGGAGGTAGTTTGTCTTTGTCACTTTAAGTTAACGGCCAATTTGATTGGAAAAAGTGCTTAATCTATAAGAAATTGGTTTTCCCTTTGATTAACTTTATGTTCTTTTGGCCATTGATTGGATGCATGTCTTAATCCGTTAGGAATTAGTTTGTCTTTGTCGGCTTTCAGTTCTTTTAGGCTACTTGATTGGAAACAAGTGCTTAATCCATAAGGAATTGGTTTCCCTTTGTTAACTTCTATGTTCTTTTAGGCCATTGATTGGAAATAAGTCTTGTCATAAGGAATTGGTTTCCACCTTTTGTTCTTTACCTACATGTTCTTTGGGGCGATTGATTGGATGCATGTCCTAATCACTAGTAGGAATTAGTTTTGTGCTTTGTCGTGGCTAATTCTTTTGGCCTTTAGTAATTGATTGGAAAGCAAAGTCTTAATCCATAGCAGATTGGTTTCCCTATGTTCTTTTAGTTCTTTTTGGCCGTTGGTGTTGGATCGTATCATGTCTTAATCCAGGTGTAGGAGGTAGTTTGTCTTTGTCCTTTTAAGTTCTTTTAGCCATTGATTGGAAAAGAAAATTCTTAATCCATAAGGAATTGGCTTCGGCCTTTGTTCTCTTAAGAAGTTAACTTTTGGCGAGATTGATTGGATGCATGTCTTAATCCATTAGGAATTAGTTTGTCTTTTGTCGCTTTTGCTTAACTCCCTAATAAGCCCATTACTAAACGGCTTAAGTGGAAGTATTCACGGCATTTTATTATTTATTCTTATGCTTCCGTGAACTAAACTTCATTTGAAATTAAATTACAGCGGAAAAATACTGGTAAAATTTTCTTTTTAACTTTTGAAATACTGTCGTCAACTTTTTGAAAGTAAAGCCTCGCCTTGAGAAAGTAACAAAAAGCAGAGCGATGTCGCATAAGATTTAGAGTATAATTTAAAGGAACAAGGATAAAAACAAAATACCATACATTCACATTAGTACAACAACCACATAATTATAATTAATCTCATAATATCCATAAAATACATAAAAGGGAACTCATGGTCATGCCATGGCCCCGAAGTCAAAAATACATAAAGTGCGTCACGAGAATCAAAATACCCGCAGGATAAAGGAACACAAATAAAAATAGACCCCATGTGGACATCTGCTCTTTGGCCTCTACCTTTCTCCATGCCATCGATCAAGTGGGCTCAAGTGCACCGAGATGGCTTGGTTCCCGCAAACCTCGGCCTCGAGGAGGCGTGAGGAGTGCGGGATGATGCGTGGGTGCCCGGTGAGTCACCTCGATCGGCGCATCTCTGGCTTGACTGACCGAGGGTATGGCTGGCCACGCAGGCGAACATGCCCTCCCGGAGGGGTCCTCTTCGGACTCGGCGGGTGATACTCGAAGGCGGTGGCGAGGCGACCTAGGAGTGGCGGTCGAGGCTCACCTCCATCACGAGGGTCTCGGCGGTGCAAACTTCGAGCTGCCGAGGAACCAAACCCGCGCGACATCGGCTCCATCTAGAAGTCGGGTGTAATGGCTCGATTGCGGAGAGAAGTCCCCGAGGACCTAGAGGCTGTCCAAGAAGCGTGAAGAGAGCGTCTCTGCGACAGAGTGGCGGGTTTTACGGCTCCCTCTTCAAAAATATTGACCAGGATAAAATATATTGCATATACTCTTTGTGTGGTGGTGCGGTGGCCACAATCAGCGTGTGTATCCCGTCGTAAGCCCACTCATGGTGGGGAGGTCCATGCTCCATTCCCGCGGGGTGAGCAGCATGAGGTGATCTGGTGACGAGAACGGAAGAATGACTAGGGTGAGAAATAAGATTTCTCAGTGGGACTGCGACCACTGACCACGTGGTGTCATACGTCATCGTCCAAACCACTTCGGTTTTGTTAATAAAGCAGTGAGCATGCATCAAATACCCATTAGCTTAGATTTTTCGAAAACATGTAGTATCCAGAGCGGATTCGAATTTACTAACATACTTTCTAATCACATTTGTATCATAATGACCATAAGCACCAAGTGCTAATCGTATGAAACATGCGTGTTCAAGCTAGAAGAAGGTTCTCTTAACTTCTTCTCTTTCTAGGAGTTTTGGGCCAGAAGTCCCTTTTCTTTTTCTTAACTTGGCGACTTTTATCTTTTCACCCACTAAACACTAAGTGGTAATGAGGCTCATACCGTGGCGCCATTGCCGCCACCATAGAATTTCGGTACTTACACTAGGCTGGGTCATGCCATGCCTCATGTAAGACCTATCTCCCTATGCTCACAGCTAGTTTGGGTTAAATGCCATGCCTTATCATGTGAGTTGTGGAGTGAGGAAACTTAAATTAGAATTACAGCTTCCCTTTGAAGGATCACTTACTTGCAGATTAAACTTCTTCTTATTTAAGCATTATGATGCAAAATATTTCCTAAGTCCATAATTAACTTACTGAAAATTTGTTGTATTATAATTTAGGCAAGAAAGGCTTCCCAAAATTTTGCCAAGCAGGCGGAAACCAATATCATAGTATCATCAAGCATCATATCATATCATCATTATCATATTATCATCCATAACATCATCATATCATCATTATAACATCAATGCTTGCACGCACATGAACATAGAGCATATTCTCCAAGCAACATTTTATGAGCTAAGCTTAGTAAATTAGGTGCACGAGCTTTAACATTGGCTGAACTTCGTTTACTACGATTCCTTAAAGTTTCTAGGGCAAGCTCCTTGATTCCTCCTCCTCCAATTATTCTAACTTAACTTATCACGATTGTCATATTTTAATTTGGAAGATTTATAGTTTAGGTTTTTGCATTATAGTTTGATTAGAATCTTATGAACTTAATCTAAGTACATTAACTACATTTTACATTCGGTTTTCCGTTTTCTTACGTTTCTTTTGTTAAGGGAGTAGGTGAGCTTATTATTTTATTCTATCTAGTCTTCATTAAGTAAATTATGAAGTTTCCATTACTTTAGGCTAAGGTCTTTTTTACCTTTTTAAGTCATTCATGCATAGTCTTCTGCTTAAGGTTAAGTTTTGACAGTTTTACTTTTACTGAGTGGGGCAGTAACTTTGAAAATTCACCATAATTTCATCTTTTACTCTTTTATTTCGAATTTTTTTTGTGTGGAATATACTTCTCTGAGTCTATTTTTAAACAAAAGAAACCCCACTACAAAATTCATTTTGTAGCTTGGAGTTATGCATATTTTATTCTGACTGTTCAGTTTCTAAGTTTCCACTCCCAGTACAGTGGATTGTTACTTCCTCATTATAATTACTCAGAAGGAATAACATGAGAAAACTGTTTTATAAGAGTTTGTTCCTCTATGTCTTAGCTTTCATTTAAACTTGGTCTCACTCAAAAATCATTTTTGTAGCTCGAGTTATACACATTTTAGTGTAGACTGCCCAGACAGAAACCAATCCGAAAACAGTCCATTTTGAAAAATCATATCTCACTCATTTTTAACTTCCAGATCTTATGTATTTTATATGTATACTGGAAAGCTTTACTGAGTCTATTTTCATATAAAATTGGTTCCACTAATTTCCAGGGAGTTCTCTGCGAAAAAGTTATCAACATTCCCAGTTTCACTGGGACTGCGGAAGAAAATCCAGATTTCCACGTTTTGATTTTCCTCATGTTTTCTCCAAAACACTCAACCTCACTTTCAAGCATTCTCCAGGATTATAAAACACTCATATACTGCATGAAAGATTAGTGAAAAACTAACATGTTGGAGTTCAAAAAATATTGAGATTCAACCATGCTTCACACACCAAACCGAAAACATGTTTTGACAACAAACGTAAACCATACAAGCAACAACATCTCATTTACTTATGACAGTAGAATGGCTATGATGCCCCATAATCCAATCTTTAAAACCACCTAGCTATAGGAGAGCATAGGAGTTACTAAAGCTTGAAAAACAAGAGAGAAAGAGTTTAGAGCCACTTTACCAAGAAGCTTTCTTTGAAGGAATTTGTGATGGAAGAAGGTGATGGTGGTGGTATTCCCTCCTCTCTTGGATCCTTGAAAGAGGAAGCTTGGTATGTGATTGTCTTTTGATTCTCCAAGAACAAAATAAATGGAAGGTAGCTCTTGAAGAGCTTGTGAGTGGGATGAGGGAGAGGAAAGGATAGAGAGAAGTGGAAGGATTCTACAGAGAGAAGTTGGAGAGTTTAGAGAGAAGAGAGGAGAATTTTGGAATTGAGGAGAGAGAGAAGAGGATGAGTGAGAAATGAAAATGAAAGAGAGAAAGAAAAGAGAGAGAGGGAAGGAGAGAGCGTATGCATGGAGAGGGAGGGAGGGCCCCTGATTTCTCTTGCTTCTCCAACAGAAAAGCAAGGGGAGTGGAGTGAGTTTGAAGCTTAACTTTTGCAAGAAGCAAGAAGGCTAAGAACTTTAGGGAGTAAAAAGAGGGGGTTGTATTTTCATTGAGTCTTGGAGAGGCATTTTAATGTCCAATTTGTGTTTTTCTACAGGGGTTAAAGGGAGTACCCCTCTTAGGATTTAGGTTGCTTGTCTGCAGAAGACTCATCCAAGATGTCAAGATCTAATGGTGGATGACAAGGATCACTAGTCTTGAGCTTTTGATCCTAATGGTGTAGGATTAAAGAGATCGAATGAAGAGGTGAGATGTTCTTGCTTTCTCTCCTTGGTATGTCTTTTTTAGAGGCATATGCATGGAAGAACTTTTATCTCTAAATGTTATTAGAATTATTTAAGTGTAATTGTAGTAATTGGCTTAATTACCCATGGAGTTAACTCTTGTCAATTACACTTTTTATGATACCTTGCATTATGGTTAAGCATATGTACTTAAATTTGGGGTTTAATTTTTCAAGAGTTGTGCTTAGGAGTGTCTTAATCATTATAAACTTGGATTAGTAAGATTCACGTTGTCTTACTTTTGTTTTGGCACCTTGAGTAATTAATTAAGGATTAGGCGATTAAGAGTTTATTAAAGCGCTTAGGACATTATATGACTAGAATTGTTGGCTAGACTTAATTTACTAAGCTCTTGCTCTCGAGATTGAATTGATTAATTCTCAATTAATCGTTAACCTCTCTAATTGTCGGGATCCTTTGAAGAGCTAATTAAGGCTTAAGACAAAATGGGGATATTACATCCTTTAAGTTCTTTTGGCCAATGATTAGGAGGCAAGTCTTGTCCATAAGGAATTGGTTTCTTTTGTTCTTTTCTGAAAGCTCTTTGTGGCCATTGATTGGATCGCGTATGTCTTAATCCCGAATTTAGGAATTAGTTTGGCACTTTGTCCTTTAAGTTAACTTTTTGGCCCATTTGATTGGAAACAAGTCTTAATCAGCATAAGGAATTGGTTTCCCTTTGTTCTTTATGTTTCTTTTGGCGATTGATTGGATCGCATGTCTTAATCCATTCCAATTAGTTTGTCTTTTGTCGGCTTTAAAGTTCTTTTGGCCATTGATTGGAAACAAGTCTTAATCCATAGTAATTGGTTTCCCCTACTTGCACTTATATGTTCTTTTTAGATTCTTTTGGCCGTTGATTGGATGCATGTCTTGTCGATTAGGAATTAGTTTGTCTTTGTCCTTTAAGTTCTTTGGCCATTGATTGGAAACAAGTCTTAATCATATGGAGATTGGTTTCCTTTTGTTAACTTTAAGATTAACTTTTGGCCATTGATTGGATGGCGTATGTCTTAATCCGTTAGGAATTAGTTTGGGCTTTGTCCATGGCTCAGAAGATTCTTTTGGCCGTTGATTGGAAACAAGTCTTAATCCATAAGGAATTGGTTTCCTTATGTTAACTTAGTTCTTTTGGCCGTTGATTGGATGCATGTCTTAATCCAGGTGTTAGGAATTAGTTTGTCTTTGTCCTTTAAGATTAACTTTTGGCCATTGATTGGAGACAAGTCTTGTCCATAAGGAATTGGATTGCTCTTTGTTCTTTAAGTTCTTTTGTGCCATTGATAGGAAACAAGTCTTAATCCATAGGAATTGGTTTCCTTTTTGTTCTTCTAAGATTCTTTTAGGTATTGATTGGATGCATGTCTTGTCAATCCATTAGGAATTAGTTTTAGACTAAGTCACTTTTTATGTTCTTTTGGCCATTGATTGGAAACAATTGCTTTAATCACTTAAGGAATTGGTTCAAGCTTTGTTAACTTTAAGTTAACTTGGGCATTGATTGGAAACAAGTCTTAATCAGCCCAAGGAATTGGTTTCCCTTTGTTCTTACCTATGTTAACTTTTGGCCATTGATTGGATGCATGTCTCGATCCATTAGGAATTAGTTTGTCTTTGTGCTTTAAGTTCTTTTGGCGTACGATTGTTCAAACAAGTCTTAATCCCAATAAGGAATTGGTTTCATTTTGTTCTTTCTCAAGTTCTTTTGGCCATTGATTGGATGCGTCTCTTAATCCATTAGGAATTAGTTTGGCTTTGTCCTTTAAGTTCTTTAGTGGCCATTGATTGGATGCATGTCTTAATCCAATTAGGAATTAGTTTGAGCTTCGTCCTTTAAGATTCTTTTGGCCAATTTGATTGCGGAAACATGTCTCTAATCCATAAGGAAGTTGGTTTCCCTTTGTTCTTTAAGTTCTTTTGGGCATTGATTGGAAAGCAAGTCTTAATCCAGGAATTGGTTTCCCGCTTTGTTCTTTAAGTTCTTTTGGCCATTGATTGGATGCACGTCTTAATCCATTAGGAATTCGTTTGTCTTTGTCCTTTCAAGTTATTTTGGCCATTGATTGGAAAGCAAGTCTTAATCCATAAGGAGTTCGTTTCCCTTTGTTCATTCGCTCTTTTGGGCATTGATTGGATGCATGTCTTAATCCATTAGGAATTACTTTCCCCTTGTTCTTTCTACAAGTTAACTTTTGGCCATTGATTGGAAACAAGTCTTAATCCGTAAGGAATTGGTTTCTCTTTTGTTCTTTAAATTGGTTTGTCTTTGTCCTTTATTCCAGTTCTTTTGGGCGTTGATTGGAAACAAGTCTTAATCCATAAGGAATTGGTTTCACTTGGATTCTTTATGTTCTTTTGGCCATTGGATTGGATGCATGTCTTAATCCATTAGGAATTAGTTTGTCTTTTGTCTCTTTAAGTTCTTTTAGCCATTGATTGGAAACAAGTGCTTAATCCATGCTTAATTGGTTTCCCTAAGTTCTTTTTTAGTTCTTTTGGCGAGTTGATTGGATGCATGTCTTAATCCATTAGGAGGTAGTTTGTCTTTGTCGCTTTAAGTTAACTTTTGTTAAACGGGTTGATTAGAAAAAGTGCTTAATCCACTTAGGAATTGGTTTCCTTTTGTTTCTTTTAAGTTAACTTTTGGTAGTTGATTGGATGCATGTCTTGAAATCCCTTAGGAATTAGATTTGGCTTTGTCCTATTTAAGTTAACTTTTGGCCATTGATTGGAAACAAGTCTTAATGCATCGGGAATTGTGGTGTCCTTTTGTTCTTAAGAAAGTTAACTTTTGGCCATTGATTGGATCGCATGGCTTAATCCGTTAGGAATTAGTTTGTCTTTGTCGCTTTCGATTCTTTTGGCCATTGATTGGAAACAAATGTCTTAATCCATAAGGAATTGGTTTCCCTTATGTTCTTAATACCTAGGATTCTTTTTGGCCATTGATTGGAATCGAGTCTTAATCCATAAGGAATTGGTTTCCGCTTTGTTCTTTAAGATTCTTTTGGTCGTTGATTGGATAAATTAATCTTAAATCCATTAGGAATTTGTTTGTGCTTTTATCCTTTAAGTTCTTTTGAGCCAGTTGGGATTGGAAACGAGTTTTTAATCCCATAAGGAGTTGGTTTCCCTTGCTATTCATTAAGTTCTTTTTTGGCCATTGATTGGATACATGTCTTAATCCATTAGGAATTTGTTTGGCTTTGTTCTTTAAGTTCTTTTGGCCATTGATTGGATACGTGTCTTAATCCATTAGGAATTAGTTTCCCTATGTTCTTTAAGTTCTTTTGGCCATTGATTGGAAACAAGTCTTAATCAGCAGTAAGGAATTGGTTTCCCTTTGTTCTTTACAAGTTAACTTTTGGCCATTTGATTGGAAACAGTCTTAATCCATAAGGAATCGGTTTGCCTTTGTTCTTTATGTTCTTTTGGCGATGTGATTGGATGCAAGTCTTTAATCCAATTTAGGAATTAGTTTGTCTTTGTCCTATTTAAGATTCTTTTGGCCATTGATTGGAAACAAGTCTTAATCCACCTAAGCTGAATTGGTTTATAGCTATATTCTTTGCAGTTCTTTTTGTGTTGATTGGATGCATGTCTGAATCCATTAGGAAGTAGTTTGTCTTTTGTCTGCTTTAAGTTCTTTTAGGCTATTGATTGGAAAAAGTGCTTAATCCATAAGGAATTAGGCTTCCACTTTGTTCTTAAAGTTAACTTTTGGCCATTAATTCTGGATGCATGTGCTTAATCCATTCGGAATTAGTTTGTCTTTGTCCTTTAAAGTTCTTTTGGCCATTGATTGGAGACAAGTCTTAATCCATAAGGAATTAGGCTTGCTTTGTGCTTAAGATTCTTTTGGCTTCATTGATTGGATGCATGTCTTCTAATCCATTAGGAATTAGTTTGGCTTTGTCCTTTAAGTTCTTTTGGCCGTTGATTTACAGGAAACGAAAGTCTTAATCCATAAGGAATTGGTTTAAAACGCTTTGATTACCTTTTATGTTCTTTTGGCGATTGATTGGATCGCATGGCTTAATCCATTCAGGAATTAGTTGTCTTTGTCCTTTAAGTTCTTTTGGCCAATGCTTGGAAACAAGTCTTAATCCATAACGAATTGGTTTCCCCATGTTCTTGTAGTTCTTTTGGCCGTTGATTGGATGCATGTCTTGTCAATCCATTAGGAATTAGTTTGTCTTTGTCTTCTTAAGTTCTTTTGGCCAAATTTGATTGGAAGCAAGTCTTAATCCATATGGAATTGGTTTCCTTTTTGTTCTTTAAATTCTTTTGGCCGTTGATTGGATCGCATGTCTTAATCCATTAGGAATTAGTTTGGCTTTGTCCTTTAAGTTCTTTTGTGCCATTGATTGGAAACAAGTCTTACAATCCGCAAGGAATTGGTTTCCCTATGTTCTTTCTTGCGCACTAGTTCTTTTGGCCATTGATTGGATGCGTATGTCTTAAGCTCCATTAGGAATTAGTTTGTCTTTGTCCTTTAAGTTCTTTGTGGCCATTGATTGGAAAGTAGTCTGTAATCAATAAGGAATTGGTTCTTGCTCTTTGTTCTTTAGAAAGTTCTTTTTGTGGCCGTTGATAGGAAACAAGTCTTAATCCATAAGGAATTGGTTTCGCTTTTGTTCTTCTAAGTTCTTTTGGCTATTGATTGGATGCATGTCTTAATCCATTAGGAATTAGATTTGGCTTAGTCCTTTATGTTCTTTTGGCGTTGATTGGAAACAATTCTTAGCGTCCATAAGGAATTAGTTTTCCTACAATTGTTCTTTAAGTTCTTTTTGGGCATTGATTGTAAACAAGTCTTAATCAGCATAAGGAATTGGTTTCCTTTGTTCTTTATGTATCTTTTGTGTTGATTGGATGCATGTCTGTCCCGAATCCATTAGAGAATTAGTTTGTCTTTGTCTTTTGCTAAGATTAACTTTTGGCCATTGATTGGAAACAGTCTTGTCTTAATCCATGAGGAATTGGTTTCCTTTTGTTAACTTTAAGTTCTTTTTGGCTGAATTGATTGGATGCGTATGTCTTAATCCATTAGGAATTAGTTTAGGCTTTGTCCATTTAAAGTTAACTTTTGGCCGTTCGTTGGATGCATGTCTTGTCCATTAGGAATTAGTTTGGGCTTGTCCTTCTAAGTTCTTTTGGCGATTGTTTGGAAACAATGTCTTAATCCATAGAGTCGAATTCGTTTTTTCCCTTTGTTAACTTTTGAAGTTCTTTTGGCCATTGATTGGATGCATGTCTTCAATCCATTAGGAATTCGTTTGTCCTTTGTCCTTTAAGTTATTTGTGTGGAATTAGGATTAGGCTTATTTGTAATCCAATAAGAGGATTCGCGTTTTCCTTTTGTTAACTTTAAGTTCTTTTGGGGCTTGATTGGATGCATGTCTTAATCTATCAGGAATTAGTTTACCCACTTGTTCTTTTTTAAAGGATTAACTTTTGGCCGTTGATTGGGAAGCAGAGTCTTAATCAAAGTATTAAAGGAATTGGTTTCTATTTATTCTTTTAAGTTCTTTTGGCCATTGATTGGAAACAAGTCTTAATCCATAAGGAATTGGTTTCCTTTACAGTTCTTTAAGTTCTTTTGGCCGTTGATTGGATGCATGTCACTCAATCCATTAGGAATTAGATTTGTCTTTGTGCTTTAAGTTCTTTTGTAGCCATTGATTGGAAACAAGTCTTAATCCATAAAGGAATTAGTTTCCATTTTTGTTCTTTAAGTTCTTTTGGCCATTGATTGGATGCAAATGTCTTGTCGAATCCATTAGGAATTAGTTTGGGCTTTGTCATTTAAGTTAACTTTTGGCCATTGATTGGAGAACAAGTCTTAATCGTAAGGAATTGGTTTCCCTTTGTTCTGTTAAGTTAACTTTTGGCCATTTGATTGGATGCATGTGCTTGTCAATCCGAATTAGGAATTAGTTGTGTCTTTATCAGCTTTAAGTTCTTTTGGCCAATTGATTGGAGACAGAGTTTTTAAATCCATAACAAGGAATTGGTTTAAAACTTTGTTAACTTAAAGGTCTTTTGGCCAATTGATTGGATGCATGTCTGTAATCCATTTAGGAATTCAGTTTGTCTTTCAATCGCTTTAGAGTTAACTTTTGGCCAGTTGATTAGGAGGCAAGTCTTGTGTCCAATAAGGAATTGGTTTCGCTTTTGTTAACATGTTATGTTCTTTTGGCGATTGATTGGATCGTGCGTGTCTCTGTCGAATTTAGGAATTAGATTTAGGCTTTGTCCTTTAAGTTAACTTTTGGCCGTTGATTGGAGACAAGTCTTGTCCATAAGGAATTAGTTTCACTTTTTCTTTATGTTCTTTTTGGCCATTGAATTGGCGCGTGTATCTTAATCTCATTAGGAATTAGTTTGTATTTGTCATTTCAGTTCTTTTGGCCATTGATTTTGGAAGCAGTCTTGTCCAGTAAGGAATTGGTTTAAAACTACGTTAACACACTGGTTAACTTTGACCCAATTTGAATTGGATACATGCTCTTGTTAATCCATTAGGAATTAGTTTGTCTTTGTCATATGTAAGTTATTTTGGCCATTGATTGGAAACGAGTCTTTATCCATAAGGAGTTAGTTTCCCTTTGTTAACTTTAAGTTCTTTTGGCCCATTGATTGGATATTCGTTTGTGTCTTAATCCCGAATTTAGGAATTAGTTTCCACTTGTTCTTTAAGATTCTTGTTGGCCATTGATTGGAAGCAGGCTCTTAATCCGTAAGGAATTGGTTTCTCTTTGTTGCTTTAAAGTTCTTTTGGCCATTGATTGGAAACAAGTCTTAATCCATAAGGAATTGGTTTGCTTTTGTTCTTCAGAGTTAACTTTTGGCCATTGATTGGATGCATGTCTCAATCGATTAGGAATTAGTTTGTCGTTGTGCTTTAAGTTAACTTTTGGCATTGATTGGAAACAAGTCTTAATCATAAGGAATTGGTTTCCTTTCTTCTTTATATTCTTTTGGCCCATTTGATTGGATAAGCATGTCTTAATCCATTAGGAATTAGTTTGTCTTTGTAATCTTTAAGATTCTTTTGGCCATTGATTGGAACACAAGTCTTAATCCGTAAGGAATTGGTTTCGCTTTTGTTCTTTAAGATTCTTTTGGCCCATTTGATTGTTGATAATGTCTTGTCAATCCATTAGGATTTAGTTTAGTTTTGTCCTTTAAGTTCTTTTAGCCATTGATTGGAACAAGTCTTGTCCATAAGCGGAATTAGTTTCCACTTTATTCTTTATATTCTAACTTTGGCCAATTTGATTGCGCATGTCTTAATCCATTAGGCAAATTAGTTTTGTATTGTCCTTTCAGTTCTTTAGTGGCCATTTTGGAAAGCAAGTCTTAATCCATAAGAGAATTGGTTTCCTTTGTTCTTCTAAGTTCTTTTGGCCATTGACTGGATATTACATGTCTTAGTCCATTAGGAATTCGTTTGTATTTGTCGCTGCATATAAGTTATTTGTGTGCCGTTGATTGGAAACGAGTCTCTTTATCTCAATAAGGAGTTGGTTTGCTTTGTTCTTTAAGTTAACTTTGTGGCCATTTGATTGGATACATGTCTTAATCCATTAGGAATTAGTTTCCCCTTGTTCTTTAAGATTAACTTTTGGCCATTTGATTGGAAACAACTCTTAATCCAAGTAAAGGAATTGGTTTCTCTTTGTTCTTTTTAAGTTCTTTTGGCCAGTTTGATTGGAGAAACAAGTCTTTAATCCATAAGGAATTGGTTTGCTTTTGTTCTTCAAGATTCTTTTGGCCATTGATTGGATGCATGTCTCAATCCAGTTCAGGAATTAGATTTGTCGTTGTGCTTTAAGTTCTTTTGGCCATTGATTGGAAACAAGTCTTAATCCACAAGGAATTGGTTTGCTTTTGTTCTTTAAGATTCTTTTGTGTGGCCCATTGATTGGATGCATGTCTTAATCCATTAGGAATTAAGTTTGTCTTTTGTCCTTTAAGATTCTTTGTGGCCATTGATTGGAAGCGTGTGCTTATTGTCCAGCAGGAATTGGTTTCCACTTTGTTCTTTAAGTTCTTTTGGCCATTGATTTTGGCCATTGATTGGAAAGCAAGTGCTTAATCCATAAGGAATTGGTTTCCTTTGTTCTTCTATGTTCTTTTAGCGATTGATTGGATGCATGTCTTGTCCAGATTAGGGAATTAGTTTTGTCTTTGTCCTTTCAGTTCTTTTTGTGCCATTGATTGGGAAAGCAAGTCTTAATCCCATAAGGAATTGGTTTCCACTTTGTTCTTTCAGTTCTTTTGGCCATTGATTGAGATGCATGTCTTAATCCATTAGGAATTCATTTGTCTTTGTCCTCTAAGTTATTTTGGCCATTGATTGGAAACGAGTCTTAATCCATACGGAGTTGGTTTCCCTTTGTTCTTTAAGTTCTTTTTGCCATTGAGAGTTGGATACATGTTCTTAATCCCAATCATTAGGAATTAGTTTACCCTTGTTCTTTAAGTTCTTTTGGCCATTGATTGGAAACAAGTCTTAATCCCAGTAAGGGAATTGGTTTCTCTTTGTTCTTTAAGTTCTTTGTGGCCATTTGATTGGAAATAAGTCTTAATCCATAAGGAATTGGTTTCTATTTTTATTCTTCCAGAAGTTAACTTTTGGCCATTGATTGGATGCATGTCTCGATCCATTAGGGAATGTAGTTTGTCTTTGTGCTTTATGTTCTTTTGGCCATCGATTGAAACAAAGTCTTAATCCATAACTTTTGGCCATTGATTGGAAACTAGTCTTAATCCATAAGGAATTGGTTTCCTTTTGTTCTTTATGTTCTTTTGGCGATTGATTGGATGCATGTCTTAATCCATTTAGGAATTGGTTTCCTTTTGTTCTTTAAGGATTAACTTTTGGCCAATTTGATTGGAAGCAAGTCTTAATCCATAAGGAATTGGTTTTCCTTTTGTTCTTCAAGTTCTTTGAAGTGGCCATTATTTGGATCGTGTCTCCAATCTATTAGGAATTAGTTTGTCTTTTGTGCTTTAAGTTAACTTTTGGCCGTTGATTGGAAATAAGTCTTAATCCATAAGGAATTCGTTTCCTATGTTCCTTTTTTAATTCTTACGGCCATTGATTGGATGCATGTCTTGTCGATTAGGAGGTAGTTTGTCTTTTGTCCTTTAAATTCTTTTGGCCGAATTGATTGGAAACAAGTCTTAATCAGCATAAGGAATTATGGTTTCCACTTTGTTCTTAAAAAGTTAACTTTTGGCCATTGATTGGTTATGCATCTCTTAATCCATTAGGAACTAGTTTGTCTTTTTGTCCTTTATGTTCTATTGGCCAATTTGATTGGAGACAAGTCTTGTAATCCATAAGGAATTAGTTTCCCTTTGTTCTTTAAGATTCTTTTTGGCCATTGATTGGATGCATGTGCTTAATCCATTAGGAATTAGACTTGTCTTTGTCCTTTAAGTTCTTTTGGCCAATTTGGTTGGGGACAAGTCTTAATCCATAAGGAATTGGTTTGCTCTTTGTTTACTTTAAGGATTAACTTTTGGCCAGTTGATAGGAAAGCAAGTACTTAATCCATAAGGAATTGGTTTCCATTTTTGGTCTAACTTCAAGTTAACTTCTTTGGCCATTGGATTGGATGCATGTCTTAATCCATTAGGAATTAGTTTGGCTTCGATCCTTTAAGTTCTTTTGGCCATTGATTGGAAACATTTGTCTTTAATCACATCAGGAATTGGTTTCGCTTTTGTTCTTCTAGTTCTTTGGGCCATTCCTTTGGATGCATGTCTCAATCCTATTAGGAATTAGTTTGTTTTTTGTTGCTTTAAGTTCTTTGTGCCATTGATTGGAAAGCAAGTCTTAATCCATAAGGAGATTGGTTTCCCTATGTTACTTTTAGTTAACTTCAGTGGTCGTTGATTGGATGCATGTCTTAATCCATTAGGAGGTAGTTTGTCTTTGTCCTTTATGTTTTTTGGCCATTGGTTGGAGACAAGTCTCTTAATCACAGTAGGAATTGGTTTCCTTTGTTCTTAAAGATTCTTTTGGCCATTGATTGGATGCATGTCTTAATCCAGTAGGAATTAGCTTGTCTTTGTCCTTTAAGTTCTTTTGGCCATTGGTTGGGGGACAAGTCTTAATCCATAAGGAATTGGTTGCTCTTTGTTCTTTAAGTTAACTTTTTTGGCCATTGATAGGAAACAAGTCTTCCAATCCATAAGGAATTGGTTTCCTTTTGTTCTTAACAAGTTCTTTTGCCCATTGATTGGATGCATGTCTTAATCCATTAGGAAGGAATTAGTTTGGCTTAGATCCTTTAAGTTCTTTTGGCCATTGATTGGAAACAAAGTGCTTAATCCCATAAGGAATTGGTTTCCCTTTGTTCTTTAAGTTCTTTTTGGGCATTGATGCGTATGTCTTGTCAGTAAGGGTGGTTCACTTTATTCTTTTATATTCTTTTGGCGAGTGGATTGGATGCATGTGTAATCCATTAGGAAGTGGTTGTCTGTCCTTTAAGTTCTTTTGGCTAGTTAGTTGGAGACAAGTCTTAATCCATAAGGAATTGGTTTCTTTTTATTCTTTATGTTCTTTTGGCCATTGATTGGATGCATGCCTTAATCCATTAGGAATTAGTTTGTCTTTGTCTTTTTTAAGTTAACTTGGTAGTTGATTAGGCAATCTTAATCCGTAAAGATTGGTTTCCTTTTGTTCTTTAAGTTCTTTTGGCGATTGATTGGATGCATGTCTTAATCCATTAGGAATTTGTTTGGCTTTGTCTTTTAAGTTCTTTTGGCGGTGATTGGAAGCACTGAAAACCCAATCCTCAAAAATTGGTTTCCTTTGTTCTTTAGTTCTTTGGCCATTGATTGGAAACATGGGGTCTTAATCCATAAGGAATTGGTTTCCTTTTTGTTCTTTAAGTTCTTTTGGCCCGTTGATTGGATGCATGTCTTAATCCATTAGGAATTAGATTTGGGCTTTGTCCTTTAAGTTGCTTTTGGCCGTTGATTGGAAGCAAGTCTTAATCCATAAGGTGGTTTCCCTTTCATTCTTTATGTTCTTTTAGTAGTGATTGGATGCATGTCTTAATCCATTAGGAATTAATTTGTCTTTGTCCATTTTAAGTTAACTTTGGCCATTGATTAGAAACAACCTACTTGTCAGCCAAAGGTGGTTTCCTTTGTTCTTTAAGTTCTTTTGGCGATTGATTGGATAAATGTCTTGTCAATTAGGAATTTGTTTGGGCTTTTGTCTTTTAAGTTCTTTTGGCCGTTGATTGGAAACGTATGTATCCAGCCAGAATTGGTTTCGCTTTGTTTTGTATTCTTTGGCATTGTGGTCTGGATTATATCTTAATCATTCAGAATTAGTTTATCTTTGTCCTTTAAAGTTCTTTTTGGGCATTGATTAGAAAGCAAAGTCTTAATCCATAGGAATTGGTTTCCTTTTGTTCTTTAAAGTTCTTTTGGCCGTTCGATTGGATGCATGTCTTAATCGGAATTAGGAGATTAGTTTGACTTTGTCCTTTAAGATTCTTTTGGCCATTGATTGGAGGCAAGTCTTAATCCATAAGCGAATTGGTTTCCCTTTGTTAACACATGTTAAGTTCTTGGTTGAGCGATTGGATGCATGTCTTAATCCGTAGGGAATTAGTTTGTCTTTGTCGCTTTAAGTTAACTTTTGGCCATTGATTGGAAAGCAAGTCTTGTAATCCATCAGGAATTGGTTTCCTTTTATTCTTTAAGTTCTTTTGGCCATTGATTGGATGCATGTCTTAATCCAATTTAGGAATTTGTTTGTCTTTGTCCTTTAAGTTATTTTGGCCAATTTGATTGGAAAGCATGTCTTAATCCACTCAAGGAGTTGGTTTCCACTTTGTTCTTTAAGTTCTTTTGGCCATTGATTGGAAACAAGTCTTGTCGAATCCATAAGGAATTGGTTTTCCTGTTTGTTCTTTCTAAGTTCTTTATGGCCATTGATTGGATGCATGCTCTTAATCGTAGGAATTAGTTTTGGCTTTGTCCTTTAAGGATTCTTTGTGGCCATTGATTGGAGACAAGTCTTAATCCATAAGGAATTGGATTTTGCAAGCTTTGATTCTTTATGTTAACTTTTGGCCGTTGATTGGATGCATGTCTTAATCCATTAGGAATTAGTTTGTATTATTGTCCTTTAAGTTAACTTTTGGCAATTGATTGGAAACAAGTCTTAATGCCATAAGGAATTGGTTTCCTTTGTTCTTTAAGTTCTTTTGTGCCATTGATTGGATGCATGTCTTAGTCCAATTAGGAATTCGTTTGTCTTTGTCCTTTAAGTTCTTTGTGGCCATTGATTGGAAACACGTCTGTTATCCATAAGGAGTTGGTTTCCCTTTGTTCTTTTATAAGTTAACTTTTGGCCATTGATTGGATGCATGTCTTAATCCATTAGGAATTAGTTTCCCCTTGTTCTTTAAGTTCTTTTTTATGGCCATTGATTGGGGAAACGTAACTCTTATTAATAAGGAATTGGTTTCTCTTTGTTCTTTAAGTTCTTTTGTGCCATTGATTGGAAACAGAGTCTTAATCCATAAGGAATTGGTTTTTACTTTTGTTCTTTCAGTTAACTTTTGGCCCGTTGATTGGATCATGTCTTAATCCATTAGGAATTAGTTTGTCTCGTTGTGCTTTATAGTTTCTTTTGTGGCCAATTTGATTGGAAACAAGTCTTAATCCACAAGGAATTGGTTTCCTTTTGTTCTTTAAGTTCTTTTGGCCAATTTGATTGGATGCATGTCTTAATCCATTAGGAATTAGTTTTATGTTCTTTAAGTTCTTTTGGCCATTGATTGGAAGACATGTCTTGTCCATAAGGAATTGGTTTCCTCTTTTCATTACTTTAAGTTAACTTTTGGCCATTGAGTTGGAAACAAGTCTTAATCCATAAGGAATTGGTTTCCCTTTGTTCTTCCAGATGTTCTTTTAGCGATTGATTGGATGCATGTCTTAATCCATTAGGAATTAGTTTGTCTTTACATCCTTTCAGTTCTTTTTGGCCCATTGATTGGAAACGAAGTGCTTAATCAGCATAAGGAATTGGTTTCCCACTTTGTTCTTTAACATGATTCTTTTGGCCATTGATTGGATCAGCCGTGTCTTAATCCCATTAAAGGAATTCGTTTGTCTTTGTTTCACTTTAAGTTATTTTGGCCGTTGATTGGAAGCGAGTCTTAATCCATCTGAGTTAGGTTTCACTTTGTTCTTTAAGTTCTTTTGGCCATTGATTGGATACATGTCTTAATCCATTAGGAATTAGTTTCTACTTGTTAACTTTGAAGTTAACTTTTGGCCATTGATTGGAAACGAAGTCTTAATCCGTAAGGAATTGGTTTTCTCTTTGTTCTTTAAGTTAACTTTTGGCCATTTGATTGGAAATAAGTCTTAATCCATAAGGAAATTGGATTTCCCTTTTGTTCTTTGAGTTCTTTTGGACATTGATTGGATCGCATGTCTTAATCCATTAGGAAGATTAGTTTGTCTTTGTGCTTAAACTATGTTAACTTTGGCCGTCGATTGGAAACAAGTCTTAATCCAGCCAATTCTTTTGTGCCATTGATTGGAAACAAGTCTTAATCCATAAGGAATTAGGTTTCCTTTTGTTCTTTATATTCTTTTGGCGATTGATTGGATGGGAGACATGTCTTAATCCAGTAGGAATTGGTTTCGCTTTTGTTCTTTAAGTTCTTTTGGCCATTGATTGGAAAAAAGTCTTAATCCATAAGGAATTGGTTTCCTTTTGTTCTTTAAGTACTTTTGGCCATTGATTGGATGCATGTCTTAATCCATTAGGAATTAGTTTGTCTTTTGATCCTTTAAGTTAACTTTTGGCCATTTGATTGGAAATAAGTCTTGTAATCCATAAGCGAAATTGGTTTCCTTATGTTCTTTTAGTTCTTTTGGCCATTGATTGGATGCATGTCTTAATCGATTAGGAATTAGTTTGTCTTTGTCCTTTAAGATTAACTTTTGGCCATTTGATTGGAAAACAAGTCTTAATCCATAAGGAATTGGTTTGCTTTGTTCTTTTTTTAGTTAACTTTTGGCCATTTGATTGGATGCATGTCTTGTCAATTAGGAGATTAGCTTGTCTTTGTCGCTTTAAGTTCTTTTGGCCATTGGTTGGGAACAAGTCTTAATCCATAAGGAATTGGTTGCTCTTTGTTAACTTTAAGTTAACTTTTGGCCAATTTGATTGGAGAACAATGTCTTAATCCATAAGGAATTGGTTTCGCTTTTGTTCTTACAAAGTTCTTTTGTGCCATTGATTGGATGCATGTCTTAATCCATTAGGAATTAGTTTGGCTTAGATCCTTTACAAGTTAACCTTTTGGCCAATTAGTGAGTTGGAAACAAGTCTTAATCCATAAGGAATTGGTTTCTCTTTTGTTCTTCAAGTTACTTTTAGCCATTCCCTTGGATGCATGTCTCCGATCTATTAGGAATTAGTTTATGTCTTTGTCCTTTAAGTTCTTTTTAGTAGGCCGTTGATTGGAAACAAGTCTTAATCCATAAGGAATTGGTTTTCCCTTTTGTTCTTTAAGTGTAACTTTCTGGCCATTGATTGGATGCGTGTCTTACTCCATTAGGAATTAGTTTGGCTTTGTCCTTTAAATTCTTTTGGCCATTGATTGGAAACAAGTCTTAATCCATAAGGAATTGGTTTCCCTTTGTTCTTTAAGTTCTTTTAGCCATTGATTGGATGCATGTCTTAATCCATTAGGAATTAGCTTGGCTTTGTCCTTTAAGTTCTTTTGGCCATTGATTGGATACAAGTCTTAATCCATAAGGTAAATTAGGTTATCTTTGTTCTATTAAGTTCTTTTGGCCAGTTGATTGGAAACAAGTCTTAATCCATAAGGAATTGGTTTCCTTTTGTTCTTTGAGTTCTTTGTAGCGATTGATTGGATGCATGTCTTGTCAATCCATATAGGAATTAGTTTGGCTTTGTCCTTTAAGTTCTTTTGGCCATTGATTGGAAACAAGTCTTAATCCAATAAGGAATTGGTTTTCTGTGTTCTTTAAGTTCTTTTGGGCATTGATTGAGTACAGAGTCTGTAATCAGCAAGGAATTGGTTTCGCTTTGTTCTTTATATTAACTTTTGGCCATTTGATTGGATGCATTGTCTTGTCAATTAGGAATTAGTTTGTCTTTGTCCTTTAAGTTTTTTTGGCCATTGATTGGAAACAAGTCTTAATCCATAAGGAATTGGTTTCTCTTTATTCTTTATGTTCTTTGTGCGATTGATTGGATGCATGTCTTAATCGAAATTAGGAATTTGTTTGGTATCTTTGTCATTTTTAAGGATTCTTTTGGCCATTGATTGGAAACATGGCTTAATCCATAAGGAATGTGGTTTCCTTTTGTTGCTTTAAGTTCTTTTGAGCCATTGATTGGAAACAAGTCTTAATCCATAAAGGAATTGGTTTCCTTTTTTATTCTTCCCTAAGTTCTTTTGGCCATTGATTGGATGCATGTCTTAATCCATTAGGAATTTGTTTGGCTTTGTCTTTTCTAAGTTCTTTTTGGCACATTGATTGGAAACAAGTCTTAATCCACTAAGGAATTGTAGTTCATCAAGCTTTGTTCTTTATGTTCTTTTGGCCATTGATTGGATGCATGTCTTAATCCAGTTAGGAATTAGTTTGTCTTTGTCCTTTAAGTTAACTTTTGGCCATTGATTGGAAACCGTAAATCTTGTCAATAAGGAATTGGTTTCAGCTTTGTTCTTTAAGTTCTTTTGAGCCCATTGATTGGATGCATGTCTTAATCCATTACCAGGAATTAGTTTGTCTTTTTGTCCTTTAACATGTTCTTATTGGCCATTGATTGGAGACATGTCTTAATCCATTAGGAATTGGTTTGGCTTGTTCTTTAAGTTCTTTTGGCCATTGATTGGAAACAAGATCTTGTCCATAAGGAATTGGTTTTCCTTTTGTTCTTTAACATGTTGTTTTGGCCGTTGATTGGATGCATGTCTTGAATCCATTAGGAATTTAGTTTGGCTTTGTCCTTTAAGTTCTTTTGGCCATTGATTGGAAGACAAGTCTTAATCCATAAGGAATTGGTTTCCCTTTTGTTCTTTAAGGATTCTTTTGGTATTGATTGGAAACAAGTCTTAATCCATTAGGAATTGGTTTGCTTTGTTCTTTATGTTCTTTTGGCGATTGATTGGATGCGTGTCTTAATCCATTAGGAATTGGTTTGTGTTTGTTCTTTAAGTTCTTTTGGGTATTGATTGGAAACAAGTCTTGAAATCCATAAGGAATTGGTTTACTTTGTTCTTTATGTTCTTTTGTGCCGTTGATTGTGGATGCATGTCTTAATCCATTAGGAATTAGTTTGTCTTTGTCCTTTTTAGTTCTTTTGGCCATTGATTGGAAAGCGAGTCTTAATCCATAAGGAGTTGGTTTCCTTTGTTAACTTTAAGTTAACTTTTGGCCAATTTGATTGGATACATGTCTTAATCCATTAGGAATTGGTTGTCTTTGTCCTTTAAGTTCTTTTTTGGCCATTGATTTGGAGGCAAGTCTTGTCGTAAGGAATTGGTTTCCTTTGTTCTTAAAGGTCTTTTGGCCATTGATTGGATGCATGTCTTAATCCATTAGGAAATTAGTTTGGAAAAACTTTGTCGCTTTATATTCTTTTGGCGGAATTTGAGGATTGGAAACAGAGTACTTAATCCATAAAGGAATTGGTTTCCCTTTGTTCTTTCTATATTCTTTTGGCGATTGAATGGATACATGTCTTAATCCATAAGCAATTAGTTTCCGTTTGTTCTTTAAGTTCTTTTGTGCCATTGATTGGAAATAAGTCTGTAATCCCATAAGGAATTGGTTTTCCTTTTGTTCTTCAAATTCTTTTGGCCATTGATTGGATGCATGTCTCAATCCATTAGGAATTAGTTTGTCTTTGTTGCTTTACAAGTTCTTTTGGCCCATTGAGTTGGAAACAAGTCTTAAATCCATAAGGAATTGGTTTCGCTTTTGTTCTTTTTAGTTAACTTTTGGCCATTGATTGGATGCTGTCTTAATCCATTAGGAGGTAGTTTGTCTTTTGTCCTTTAAGTTCTTTTGGCCATTGATTGGAAGCAAGTCTTAATCCATAAGGAGTTGGTTTCCCTTTGTTAGCTTCACAAGTTAACTTTTGGCCATTGAGTTGGATACATGTCTTAATCCGAATTTAAGGAATTAGTTTCCTTTGTTCTTTAAGTTAACTTTTGGCCATTGATTGGAAACAAGTCTTAATCCACAAGGAATTGGCTTCTGCTTTGTTCTTTAAGTTCTTTTGGCCCATTTGATTTGGAAACAAGTCTTAATCCATAAGGAATTGGTTATCTCTGTGTTCTTTAAGTTAACTTTTGGCCGTTGATTGGGGAAAGCAAGTTAACTTAATCCATAGGATTTGGTTTCCCTGAACACTGTTCTTTAAGTTCTTTTGGCCATTGATTGGATGCATGTCTCAATCCATTAGGAATTAGTTTGTCTTTGTGCTTTAATTTCTTTGTGCTTAATTTTATTGGAAGCAAGTCTTGAAAATCCATAAGGAATTGGATTCCCTATGATTCTTTTAGTTCTTTTGGCCATTGATTGGATGCATGTCTTAATCCATTAGGAGGTAGTTTGTCTTTAATGTCATTTAAGATTCTTTTTTGGCCAATGATTGGAAAAAGGTCTTAATCCATAAGGAATTAGGTTTCCGCTTTGTTCTTAAAGTTCTTTTTGCCATTGATTGGATGCATGTCTTAATCCATTAGGAATTAGTTTGTCTTTGTCGGCTTTAAGCTTCTTTTGTGAGCCAATTGATTGGAAAGCAAAGTGCTTAATCCATAAGGAGATTGGTTTGCGCTTTATTCTTTATGTTCTTTTGGCCATTGATTGGATGCATGTCTTAATCCATTAGGAATTAGTTTAGTCCTGTCGCTTTAAGTTAACTTTTGTGCCATTGATTGGAAACAAGTCTTAATCCATAAGGAATTGGACTTTCCCTTTGTTCTTCCTAAGTTCTTTTGGCCATTGAATTTGGATGCATGTCTTAAATCCATTAGGAATTCGTTTGTAACTTTTGTCCTTTAAGTTAACTTTTGGCCGAACAGTTAGGATTGGAAAGCAGTGCTTAATCCATAAGGAGTTGGTTTCCCGCTTTGTTCTTTTAACTTCTTTTTGGCGATGATTGGATGCATGTCTTAATCCCATTTAGGAATTAGTTTCCCTTTGTTCTTTAAGTTAACTTTTGGCCATTGATTGGAATCTTTAAGTTAACTTTTGGCCCATTGATTGGAAACAAAGTCTTAATCCATAAGGAATTGGTTTTCTCTTTGTTCTTTAAGTTCTTTTTGGCCAATTTGATTGGAAACAAGTGTCTTAATCCATAGGAATTGGTTTCCCACGCACGATTTGTTCTTTATGTTCTTTTGGCGATTGATTGGATAAATGTCTTAATCCATTAGGTAATTGGTTTCCTTTTGTTCTTTAAGTTCTTTTGGCCATTGATTGGAAACAAGTCTTGTCCATAAGGCATTAGTTTCGCTTTTGTTCTTCAAGTTAACTTTAGTGGCCATTGATTGGATGCATGTCTCGATCCATTAGGAATTAATTTCTCTTTGTGTTAACCTTTAAGTTCTTTTGGCCAATTGATTGGAATCAAGTCTTAATCCATGAAGGAATTTGGTTTCCCTACGTTAACTTTTGGATTCTTTTGGCCATTGATTGGATGCATGTCTTAATCCATTAGGGAGGTAGTTTATCTTTGTCCTTTAGAGATTCTTTTGGCCATTTGATTGGAAAAAAGTGTTAAAGCCATAAGGAATTGGTTTCCTTTGTTCTTAAAGTTCTTTTTAGGCCATTGTTAGTTGGATGCATGTCTTGTAATCCATTAGGAATTAGTTTGTCTTTATCATTTCAAGTTCTTTTGGCCATTTGATTGGAAAGCGAGTGCTTAATCCATAAAGGAGTTGGTTTCCCTTTGTTTTGTAAGTTCTTTTGGCCATTGATTGGATACATGTCTTAATCCCGAATTTAGGAATTAGTTTGGCTTTGTCCTTCGTTCTTTTGGCCATTGATGGAGAATAAGTCTTAATATCCATAAAGGAATTGGTTTCCCTTTGTTCTTTATGTTCTTTTGGCCATTGATTGGAAACAAGTGCTTAACCCATAAGGAATTGGTTTCCCACACTTTTGTTCTTTATGTTCTTTTCGCGATTGATTGGACGTATGTCTTAATCCATTAGGAATTGGTTTCCTTTTGTTCTTTAAGTTCTTTTGGCCATTAATTGGAAACAAGCCTTAATCCATAAAAATTGGTTTCCTTTTGTTCTTCCAAGATTCTTTTGGCCATTGATTGGATGCATGTCTCCAATCCATTAGGAATTAGTTTGTCTTTGTGCTTTAAGTTCTTTTGGCCATTGATTGGAAGCAAGTCTTAATCCATTAGGAATAAGTTTGTCTTTGTGCTTTAAGTTCTTTTGGCCATTGATTGGAAACAAGTCTTAATCCATAAGGAATTGGTTTCCCTTTGTTCTTTATGTTCTTTTCGCGATTGATTGGACGTATGTCTTAATCCATTAGGAATTGGTTTCCTTTTGTTCTTTAAGTTCTTTTGGCCATTGATTGGAAACAAGTCTTAATCCATAAGGAATTGGTTTCCTTTGGTTATTCAAGTTCTTTTGGCCATTGATTGGATGCATGTCTCAATCCACTAGGAATTAGTTTGTCTTTGTCCTTTAAGTTCTTTTGGCCATTGATTAGGAAGCTTGAGTCTTGTAATCCATAAGGAGATGGTTTCCTTTAGTTCTTTAAGTTCTTTTGGCCATTGATTGGATACATGTCTTAATCCATTAGGAATTAGTTTCCCTTTGTTCTTTAAGTTCTTTTGGCCATTGATTGGAAACAAGTCTTAATCCATAAGGAATTGGTTTCTCTTTATTCTTTAAGTTCTTTTGGCCTTTGATTGGAAACAAGTCTTAATCCATAAGGAATTGGTTTCCTTTTGTTCTTCAAGTTCTTTTGGCCATTGATTGGATGCATGTGTCAATCCATTTAGGAATTGTAGTTTGTCTTTGTGTTTTAAAGTTCTTTGTGGCCAGTTGATTGGAAACAAGTCTTAATCAGCATAAGGAATTGATTTCCCTTTGTTCTTTATGTTCTTTGGGCGATTGATTATGGATGCATGTAAGTAATCCATTAGAAATTAGTTTGTCTTTGTCCTTTAAGTTCTTTTGGCCAATTTGATTGGAAACAAGTGCTTAATCCATAAGGTGGTTTCCTTTTGTTAACTTTGAGTTAACTTTTTGGCCATCTATTGGATGCTGTCTTAATCCATTAGGAGGTAGTTTTGTCTTTGTCCTTTAAGTTCTTTTGGCCATTGATTGGAAACAGTGCTTAATCCATAGAGGAGTTGATTTCCCTTTGTTCGCTTTAAGTTAACTTTTGGCCATTGATTGTGATGCATGTCTTAATCCATTAGGAATTAGTTTCCCACTTTGTTCTTTAAGTTCTTTTAGCCATTGATTGGAAACAAGTCTTAATCCATAAAGGAATTGGTTCTCTTTGTTCTTTAAGTTCTTTTGGCCATTGATTGGAAACAAGCCTTAATCCATAAGGAATTGGTTTCCTTTTGTTCTTCAAGTTCTTTTGTGTGATTGGATGCATGTCTCAGTCCATTCAGGAATTAGTTTGTGCACTGTGTGCTTTAAGTTAACTTTTGGCCATTGATTGGAAACAAGTCTTAATCCATAAGGAATTGGTTTCCCTTTGTTCTTTATGTTCTTTTTTTTTTTGGCCATTGATTGGACACACAGTCTTAATCCATAAGGAATTGGTTTACTTTGGTTATTCAAGTTCTTTTGGCCATTGATTGGATGCATGTCTCAATCCACTAGGAATTAGTTTGTCTTTGTCCTTTAAGTTCTTTTGGCCATTGATTGGAAAGCATGATCTTAATCCATAAGGAGTTGGTTTCCCTTTGTTCTTTAAGTTCTTTTGGCCATTGATTGGATACATGTCTTAATCCATTAGGAATTAGTTTCCCTTTGTTCTTTAAGTTCATTTGGCCATTGATTGGAAAGCAAGTCTTAAATCCATAAGGAATTGAGTTTTCCTTTTGTTCTTCAAGTTAACTTTTGGCCATTGATTGGATGCATGTCTCGATCCATTAGGAATTAGTTTGTCTTTGTGCTTTAAGTTATCTTTTGGCCATTGATTGGAAACAAGTCTTAAATCACCAAGGAATTGATTTCCACTTTGTTCTTTATGTTGCTTTAGGCGAGTGATTGGATGCGTATGTCGTAATCCATTAGGAATTAGTTTGTCTTTGTCCTTTACAGGATTCTTTTGGCCAATTTGATTGGAAACAAGTCTTAATCCATAAGGAATTGGTTTCCTTTGTTCTTTTAGTTAACTTTTGGCCATCTATTGGCGCTGTCTTAATCCATTAGGGAGGTAGTTTGTCTTTTATCGCTTTAAGTTCTTTTGGCCATTGATTGGAAACGAGTCTTAATCCATAAGGAGTTGATTTACCCTTTGTTCTTTAAGATTCTTTTGGCCATTGATTGGGATACAATAATGTAATCCATTAAGTGGAATTAGTTTCCCTTTGTTCTTTAAGTTCTTTTAGCCATTGAAGTTGGAAACAAGTCTTAATCCACAAGGAATTGGTTTTCTTTTTTGTTCTTTAAGTTCTTTTGGCCATTGATTGGAAACAAGTGCTTAATCCGTAAGGAATTGGTTTCCTTTTGTTCTTCAAGTTCTTTTTGGCCAATGATTGGATCGCATGTCGGTCGATCCATTAGGAATTGGAGTTTGTCTGTGTGCTTTAAGTTCTTTTGGCCATTTGATTGGAAAGCAAAGTCTTAATCCATAAGGAATTGGTTTCCGCTTTGTTAACTTTATGTTCTTTTTGGCCATTGATTGGACACAAGTCTTTAATCCATAAGGAATTGGTTTCCACTTTGTTCTTTATGTTCTTTTGGCTGATTGATTGGATCGCATGTCTTGTCAATCCATTAGGAATTGGTTTCCTTTTGTTCTTTCTAAGATTCTCTTGGCCATTGATTGGAAACAAGTCTTAATCCATAAGGAATTGGTTTCCTTTTGTTCTTTGAGTTCTTTTGGCCGTTGATTGGATGCATGTCTCAATCCATTAGGAGATGGTTGTCTTTGTGCTTTAAGTTCTTTTGGCCGTTGATTGGAAACAAGTCTTAATCCATAAGGTATTCGTTTCCCTTTGTTCTTGAAGTTCTTTGTGGCCGTTGATTGGATGCATGTCTCAATCCATTAGGAATTAATTTGTCTTGTGTGCTTTAAGTTAACTTTTATGGCCAATTTGATTGGAAACAAGTCTTAATCCATAAGGAATTGGTTTCCTATTGTTCTTTTAGATTCTTTTGGCCAATTGATTGGATCGCATGTAAATCCAATAGGAATTAAAATCTGTCTTTGTCCTTTCCAGTTCTTTTGGCGTTGATTAGAAACAAGTCTTAATCCAGTAAGGAAATTGGTTTCCTTTTTATTCTTTAACACAGTTCTTTTGGCCATTGATTGGATGCATGTCTTAATCCAATAGAAATTGGATTTAGCTTTGTCCTTTAAGTTCTTTTGGCCATTGATTGGATCATGTCTTAATCCATTAGGAATTAGTTTGTCTTTATCTTGCTAAGTTCTTTTGTGCCGTTGATTGAAAGCAGTCTTAATCCATAAGGAGTTGGTTTCCCACTTTGTTCTTCGTTAAGTTCTTTTGGCCATTGATTGGGATATGTCTTCCCAATCCATTAGGAATTAGTTTGAGCTTTGTCATTTATATTCTTTTGGCCGTTGATTCGAAAAATAAGTCTTAATACATAAAAGAGATTGGTTTCCTTTGTTCTTTATATTAACTTTTGGCCATTGATGATTGGAAACAAGTCTTAATCCTTTAGGAATTGGTTTCCCTTTGTTCTTCTATGTTCTTTTGGCGATTGATTGGATGCATGCATCTTAATCCATTAGGAATTGGTTTCCTTTGTTCTTTTAAGTTAACTTTCGGCCATTGATTGGAAAACAGTCTTAATCAGCATAAGGAATTGGTTATCCTTTTGTTGCTCGAAGTTCTTTTGGCCATTGATTGGATACGTAAGTCTCAATCCATTAGGAATTAGTTTGTCTTTATCCTTTAAGTTCTTTTGGCCATTGATTGGAAACGAGTCTTAATCCATGTGTTGTTGGTTTCCCTTTGTTCTTTAAGTTCTTTTGGCCATTGTTTGGATACATGTCTTAATCCATTAGGAATTAGTTTCCCTTTGTTCTTTAAGTTCTTTTGGCCATTGATTGGAAACAAGTCTTAACACATAAGGAATTGGTTTCTCTTTGTTCTTTAAGTTCTTTTGGCCATTGATTGGAAACAAGTCTTAATCCATAAGGAATTGGTTTCCCTTTGTTCTTTATGTTCTTTGGGCGATTGATTGGATGCATGTCTTAATCCATTTGGAATTAGTTTCCCCTTGTTCTTTAAGTTCTTTTGGCCATTGATTGGAAACAAGTCTTAATCCATAAGGAATTGGTTTCCTTTTGTTCTTCAAGTTCTTTTGGCCATTGATTGGATGCATGTCTCAATCCATTAGGAATTAGTTTGTCTTTGTGCTTTATGTTCTTTTGGCCATTGATTGGAAACAAGTCTTAATCCATAAGGAATTGATTTCCCTTTGTTCTTTAAGTTCTTTTGGCCATTGATTGGAAACAAGTCTTAATCCATAAGGAATTGGTTTCCTTTTGTTCTTCAAAGATTCTTTTATGGCCATTGATTGGATGCATGTCTTAATCCATTAGGAATTAGTTTGTCTTTGTGCTTTAAGTTCTTTTTGGCCATTGATTGGAAACAATGTCTTGTCAGCTAAGGAATTGGTTTCCCTTTGTTTTTTATGTTCTTTTGGCCATTGATTGGAAACAAGTCTTAATCCATATGGAATTGGTTTCCCTTTGTTCTTTATGTTCTTTTGGCGATTGATTGGATGCATGTCTTAATCCATTAGGAATTGGTTTCCTTTTGTTCTTTAAGTTCTTTTGGCCATTGATTGGAAACAAGTCTTAATCCATAAGGAATTGGTTTCCTTTTATTCTTCAATTTCTTTTGGCCATTGACTGGATGCATGTCTCAGTCCATTAGGAATTAGTTTGTCGTTGTCGTTTAAGTTCTTTTGGCCATTGATTGGAGACAAGTCTTAATCCATAAAGAATTGGTTTCCTTTTTTTCTTTCAGTTCTTTTGGCCATTGATTGGATGCATGTCTTAATCCATTAGGAATTAGTTTGGCATTGTCCTTTAAGTTCTTTTGGCCATTGATTGGAAACAAATCTTAATCCATAAGGAAATGGTTTCCCTTTGTTCTTTATGTTCTTTGGGCGATTGATTGGATGCGTATGTCTTGTCGAATCCATTAGAATTAGTTTGTCTTTGTCCTTTAAGTTATTTTGGCCATTGATTGGAAACAAGTCTTAATCCATAAGGAATTGGTTTCCTTTGTTCTTATATGTTCTTTTGGCGATTGATTGGATGCATGTCTTAATCCATTAGGAATTAGTTTGTCTTTGTCCTTTCAGTTCTTTTGGCCATTGATTGGAAACAAGTCTTAATCCATAACGAATTGGTTTCCCTATGTTCTTTTAGCTCTTTTGGCCATTGATTGGATGGCGTGTCTTGTCGAATCCATTAGGAATTAGTTTGGCTTTGTCCTTTAAGTTCTTTTGGCCATTGATTGGAAACAAGTCTTAATCCATAAGGAATTGGTTTCCCTTTGTTCTTCAAGTTCTTTTGGCCATTGATTGGAAACAAGTCTTAATCCATAAGGGATTGGTTTCCCTTTGTTCTTTATGTTCTTTTGGCGATTGATTGGATGCATGTATCTTTGGCATCCAGATTTAGGAGATTAGTTTGTCTTTGTCCTTTCAGTTCTTTTGGCCATTGATTGGAAACTTAGTCTTAATCCAGCCAAAGAATTAGTTTCCCTTTGTTCTTTATGTTCTTTGGGCGATTGATTGGATGCATGTCTTAATCCATTAGGAATTAGTTTGTCTTTGTCCTTTCAGTTCTTTTGGCTATTGATTGGAAACAAGTCTTAATCCATAACGAATTGGTTTCCCTATGTTCTTTTAGCTCTTTTGGCCATTGATTGGATGCATGTCTTAATCCATTAGGAATTGGATTTAGCTTTGTCCTTTAAGTTCTTTTGGCCATTGATTGGAAACAAGTCTTAATCCATAAGGAATTGGTTTCTGCTTTGTTCTTCGAAGTTCTTTGGCCATTGATTGGAAAGCAGAGTCTTAATCGCATAAGAATTGGTTTCCCTTTGTTCTTTATGTTCTTTTGGCCATTGATTGGACACAAGTCTTAATCCATAAGGAATTGGTTTCCTTTGGTTATTCAAGTTCTTTTGGCCATTGATTGGATGCATGTCTCAATCCACTAGGAATAAGTTTGTCTTTGTCCTTTAAGTTCTTTTGGCCATTGATTGGAAGCAGTCTTGGCAATCCATAAGGAGTTGGTTTCCCTTTGTTCTTTAAGTTCTTTTGGCCATTGATTGGATACATGTCTTAATCCATTAGGAATTAGTTTCCCTTTGTTCTTTAAGTTCTTTTATGGCCATTGATTGGAAACAAGTCTTAATCCATAAGGAATTGGTTTCGCTTTTTGTTCTTCAAGTTCTTTTTGGCCATTGATTGGATGCATGTAATGATCCATTAGGAATTAGTTTGTCTTTGTGTTTAAAGTTCTTTTGGCCGTTGATTGGAAACAAGTGCTTAATGTGCATCAACAGGAATTGATTTCCCTTTGTTCTTTATGTTCTTTTAGGCGATTGATTGGATGCATGTCGTAATCCATTAGGAATTAGTTTGTCTTTGTCATTTAAGTTAAAAAAAAAATTTTTTTTTTTAACTTTGTAGCCATTTGATTGGAAACTAATCATCTTAATCCATAAGGAATTGGTTTCCTTTTGTTCTTTTAGTTCTTTTGGCCATCTATTGGATAAATGTCTTGAAAATCCATTGGGGGATTAGTTTGTCTTTGTCCTTTAAGGATTCTTTTGGCCAGTTGATTGGAAGCAGTCTTGTCCATAAGGAGTTGATTTCCTTTGTTAACTTTAAGTTCTTTTGGCCATTGATTGGATACATGTCTTAATCCATTAGGGAATTAGTTTCCCTTTGTTCTTTAAGATTCTTTTGCGGCCATTGATTGGAAACAAATGTCTTAATCCCATGAGGAATTAGTTTCTTTTGTTCTTTTCAAGTTCTTTTGGCCAGTTGATTGGAAACAAGTCTTAATCCCACTAAAGGTGGTTTCCTTTTGTTCTTCAAGTTCTTTTGGCCATTGTGATTGGATGCATGTCTCAGTCCATTAGGAATTAGTTTGTCTGTGTGCTTTAAGTTATTTTTGCCATTGATTGGAATCAAGTCTTAAATCCATAAAGAATTGGTTTCCCTTTGTTCTTTATATTCTTTTGGCCATTGATTGGACACAGAGTCTTAATCCATAAGGAATTGGTTTCCCTTTGTTCTTTATATTCTATTTAGCGATTGTTTGCTTTGAATTATCTTAATCCATTAGGAATTGGTTTCCTTTTGTTCTTTAAGTTCTCTTGGCCGTTGATTGGAAACAAGTCTTAATCCATAAAGGAGGTGGTTTCCCTTTTTGTTCTTTGAGTTCTTTTGGCCATTGATTGGATGCGTCTATAATCTCGTCCGAATTAGGAATTAGTTTGTCTTTGTGCTTTAAGTTCTTTTGTAGCCGTGAAGTTTAGGAACATAACAAGTCTTAATCCATAAGGTATTCGTTTCCTTTTGTTCTTTGAGTTAACTTTTGGCCATTGATTGGATGCATGTCTCAATCCATTAGGAATTAATTTGTCTTTGTGCCTTTAAGTTAACTTTTGGCCATTGATTGGAAACAAGTCTTAATCCAT
>JAVHNN010000530.1:0-23552 GCA_031439585.1 Pterocarpus macrocarpus
AAAAAGAAAGAGAAACCAATTCATCAAGGATTAAGACTTGATTTCAATCAAATGCACAAGGAACATAACGGTCAATGAGAAACCAATTCCATTTGGAATAAGACTTGATTCCAATCAATGGCCAAAAGAACTTAAAGAAGAAAGAGAAGCCAATTGCTTAAGGATAAAGACTTGATTCCAATCAATTGCAAATGGAACATAAAGGAGAATGAGAAACTAATTCGTTTTGGAATAAGGCTTGATTCCAATCAATCGTCAAAAGAACCGAAAGAAGAAAGAGAAACCAAATTCTTAACGATTAATACTTGATTCTATTCATGTACAAAAGGAACATAAAGGAGAAAGAGAAACCAATTCCTTTTGGAATAAGACTTGATTCCAATCAATGGCCAAAAGAAGTTAACAAAGAAGGAAAACCCGATTGCTTAAGGATAAAGACTTGATTCCAATCAAATGCACAAGGAACATAACGGTCAATGAGAAACCAATTCCATTTGGAATAAGACTTGATTCCAATCAATGGCCAAAAGAACTTAAAGAAGAAAGAGAAGCCAATTGCTTAAGGATAAAGACTTGATTCCAATCAATTGCAAATGGAACATAAAGGAGAAGGAAAAACCAATTCCTTTTGGAATAAGATTTGATTCCAATCAATTGTCAAAAGAACCAAAAGAAGAAAGAGAAACCAATTTCTTAACGATTAATACTTGATTCTAATCATGTACAAAAGGAACATAAAGGAGAATGAGAAACCAATTCTTTTGGAATAAGACTTGATTCCAATCAATGGCCAAAAGAAGTTAAAAAGAAGAGAAACCAATTGCTTAAGGATAAAGACTTGATTCCAATCAATTGCAAATGGAACATAAAGGAGAATGAGAAACCAATTCCTTTTGGAATAAGACTTGATTCCAATCAATTGCACAAGGAACATAACGGTCAATGAGAAACCAATTCCATTTGGAATAAGACTTGATTCCAATCAATGGCCAAAAGAACATAAAGAAGAAAGAAAACCCAATTGCTTAAGGATAAAGACTTGATTCCAATCAATTGCAAATGGAACATAAAGGAGAATGAGAAACCAATTCCTTTTGGAATAAGACTTGATTCCAATCAATGTCAAAGAACCAAAAGAAGAAAGAAACCAAATTCTTAAGGATTAATACTTGATTCTATTCATGTACAAAAGGAACATAAAGAAATGAGAAACCAATTCCTTTGGAATAAGACTTGATTCCAATCAATGGTCAAAAGAAGTTAACAAAGAAAGCGAACCCGATTGCTTAAGGATAAAGACTTGATTCCAATCAAATGCACAAGGAACATAAAAGATAATGAGAAACCAATTCCATTTGGAATAAGACTTGATTCCAATCAATGGCCAAAAGAACTTAAAGAAGAAAGAGAAGCCAATTGCTTAAGGATAAAGACTTGATTCCAATCAATTGCAAATGGAACATAAAGGAGAATGTGAAACCAATTCCTTTTGGAATAAGACTTGATTCCAATCAATGGTCAAAAGAACCAAAAGAAGAAAGAGAAACCAAATTCTTAACGATTAATACTTGATTCTATTCATGTACAAAAGGATCGTAAAAGAGAATGAGAAACGAATTCCTTTTGGAATAAGACTTGATTCCAATCAATGGCGAAAAGAAGTTAAAAAAGAAAGAGAAACCGATTGCTTAAGGATAAAGACTTGATTCCAATCAAATGCAAAGGAACATAAAAGAGAATGAGAAACCAATTCCTTTGGAATAAGACTTGATTCCAATCAATGGCCAAAGAACTTAAAAAGAAAGAGAAGCCAATTGCTTAAGGATAAGCACTTGATTCCAATCAATTGCAAATGGAACATAAAGAAGAATGAGAAACCAATTCCTTTTGGAATAAGACTTGATTCCAATCAATGGTCAAAAGAACCAAAAGAAGAAAGAGAAACCAAATTCTTAACGATTAATACTTGATTCTATTCATGTACAAAAGGACGATAAAAGAGAATGAGAAACCAATTCCTTTTGGAATAAGACTTGATTCCAATCAATGGCAAAAAGAAGTTAACAAAGAAAGGGAATCCGATTGCTTAAGGATAAAGTCTTGATTCCAATCAATTGCAAGGAACATAAAGGTCAATGAGAAACTAATTCCTTGGAATAAGACTTGATTCCAATCAATTGCAAAAGGAACATAAAGGTCAAATGAGAAACCAATTCCATTTGGAATAAGACTTGATTCCAATCAATGGCCAAAAACATGAAGAAGAAAGACAAGCTAATTGCTTAAGGTTAAAGACTTAATTCCAATCAATTGCAAATGGAACATAAAGAAGAATGAGAAACCAATTCCTTTGGAATAAGACTTGATTCCAATCAATGGTCAAAAGAACCAAAAGAAGAAAGAGAAACCAAATTCTTAACGATTAATACTTGATTCTATTCATGTACAAAAGGAACATAAAAGAGAATGAGAAACCAATTCCTTTTGGAATAAGACTGGATTCCAATCAATGGCCAAAAGAAGTTAACAAAGAAAGTGAGACCGATTGCTTAAGGATAAAGACTTGATTCCAATCAAATGCACAAGGATCATAAAAGAGAATGAGAAACCAATTCCATTTGGAATAAGACTTGATTCCAATCATTGGCCAAAAGAACTTAAAGAAGAAAGAAAAGCCAATTGCTTAAGGATAAAGACTTGATTCCAATCAATTGCAAATGGAACATAAAGGAGAATGAGAAACCAATTCCTTTTGGAATAAGACTTGATTCCAATCAATGGTCAAAGAACTAAAAGAAGAAAAGAGAAACCAAATTCTTAACGATTAAGACTTGATTCTATTCATGTACAAAAGGAACATAAAAGAGAATGAGAAACCAATTCTTTTGGAATAAGACTTGATTCCAATCAATGCCAAAAAAGAAGTTAAGAAAGAAAGAGAAACCAATTGCTTAAGGATAAAGACTTGATTCCAATCAAATGCGCAAGGAACATAAAGAGAATGAGAAACCAATTCCATTTATAATAAGACTTGATTCCAATCAATGGCCAAAAGAACCTAACGAAGAAAAGAAGCCAATTGCTTAAGGATAAAGACTTGATTCCAATCAATTGCAAATGGAACATAAAGGAGAATGAGAAACCAATTCCTTTTGGAATAAGACTTGATTCCAATCAATGGTCAAAAGAACCAAAAGAAGAAGGAGAAACCAAATTCTTAACGATTAATACTTGATTCTATTCATGTACAAAAGGAAAAAGAGAATGAGAAACCAATTCCTTTTGGAATAAGACTTGATTCCAATCAATGGCCAAAAGAATTTAAAAAAGAAAGACAACCCAATTGCTTAAGGATAAAGACTTGATTCCAATCAATTGCAAAAGGACATAACAATGAGAAACCAATTCCTTTGGAATAAAACTTGATTCAATCAATTCAAAGAACATAAAGGTCAATGAAACCAATTCCATTTGGAATAAGACTTGATTCAATCAATGGCAAAGAACATGAAGAAGAAAGAGAAGAATTGCTTAAGGATAAAGACTTGATTCCAATCAATTGCAAATGGAACATAAAGGAGAATGAGAACCAATTCCTTTGGAATAAGACTTGATTCCAATCAATGGTCAAAAGAACCAAAAGAAGACCAAATTCTTAACGATTAATACTTGATTCTAATCATGTACAAAAAATCATAAAGAGAATGAAACCAATTCCTTTTGGAATAAGACTTGATTCAATCAATGGCCAAAAGAAGTTAAAAAGAAAGAGAAAACCATTGCTTAAGGATAAAGACTTGATTCAATCAATTGCACAAGAACATAAAGGTCAATGAGAAACCAATTCCATTTGGAATAAGACTTGATTCAATCAATGGCCAAAAGAACTTAAGAAGAAAGAGAAACCAATTCCTCAAGGATAAAGACTTGATTCCAATCAATTGCAAATGGAACATAAAGGAGAATGAGAAACCAATTCCTTTTGGAATAAGACTTGATTCCAATCATTGGTCAAAAGAACCAAAAGAAGAAAGAGAAACCAAATTGCTTAACGATAATACTTGATTCATTCATGTACAAAAGGAACATAAAGAGAATGAGAAACCAATTCCTTGGAATAAGACTTGATTCCAATCAATGGCCAAAAGAACTTAAAAAGAAAGAGAAACCAATTGCTTAAGGATAAAGACTTGATTCCAATCAAATGCAAATGGAACATAAAGGAGAATGAGAAACCAATTCCATTTGGAATAAGACTTGATTCCAATCAATGGCCAAAAGAACTTAAAGAAGAAAGAGAAGACAATTGCTTAAGGATAAAGACATGATTCCAATCAATTGCAAATGGAACATAAAGGAGAATGAGAAACCAATACCTTTTGGAATAAGACTTGATTCCAATCCATGGTCAAAAGTACCAAAAGAAGAAAGAGAAACCAATTTCTTAACGATTAATACGTGATTCTAATCATGTACAAAAGGAACATAAAGGAGAATGAGAAACCAATTCCTTTTGGTGTAAGACTTGATTCCAATACATGGCCAAAAGAACTTAAAAAAGAAAGAGAAACCAATTGCTTATGGATAAAGACTTGACTTCAATCAATTGCAAGAGGAACATAAAGGTGAATGGGAAACCAATTCCCATTGGAATAAGACTTGATTCCAATCAATTGCAAAAGGAACATAAAGGTCATGAGAAACCAATTCCTTTTGGAATAAGACTTGATTCCAATCAATGGACAAAAAAACATGAAGAAGAAAGAGAACCCAATTTAGCTTAGGATAAAGACTTGATTCCAATCAATTGCAAATGGAACATAAAGAAAGAATGAGAACCAATTCCATTTGGAATAAGACTTGATTCCAATCAATGGTCAAAGAACCAAAAGAAGAAAGAGAAACCAAATTCTTAACGATTAAGACTTGATTCCATTCATGTACAAAAGGATCATAAAAGAGAATGAGAAACCAATTCCTTTTGGAATAAGACTTGATTCCAATCAATGGCCAAAAGAACTTAACAAAGAAAGAGAAAAATTGCTTAGGATAAAGACTTGATTCCAATCTAATGAACAAGGAACATAACGGTCAATGAGAAACCAATTCCATATGGGATAAGACTTGATTCCAATCAATGGCCAAAAGAACTTAAAGAACAAAGAGAAACCAATTCATCAAGGATAAAGACTTGATTCCAATCAATTGCAAATGGAACATAAAGGAGAATGAGAAACCAATTCCTTTTGGAATAAGACTTGATTCCAATCAATGGTCAAAAGAACCAAAAGAAGAAAGAGAAACCAAATTCTTAAGGATTAAGACTTGATTCTATTCAATGCCCAAAAGAACTTAAAGAAGAATGAAAAACCAATTCCATTTGGAATAAGACTTGATTCCAATCAATGGCCAAAAGATTAACAAAGAAAGAGAATCCAATTGCTTAAGGATAAAGACTTGATTCCAATCAAATGCACAAGGAACATAACAGTCAATGAGAAACCAATTCCATTTGGAATAAGACTTGATTCCAATCAATGGCCAAAAGAACTTAAAGAAGAAAGAGAAGCCAATTGCTTAAGGATAAAGACTTGATTCCAATCAATTGCAAATGGAACATAAAGAAGAATGAGAAACCAATTCCTTTTGGAATAAGACTTGATTCCAATCAATGGTCAAAAGAACCAAAAGAAGAATGAGAAACCAAATTCTTAACGATTAATACTTGATTCTATTCATGTACAAAAGGAACATAAAGAAGAATGAGAAACCAATTCCTTTTGGAATAAGACTTGATTCCAATCAATGGCCAAAAGAAGTTAAAAAAGAAAGAAAAACCAATTGCTTAAGGATAAAGACTTGATTCCAATCAATTGCACAGGACATAACGGTCAATGAAACCAATTCCTTTTGGAATAAGACTTGATTCAATCAATTGCACAAAGGAACATGAAGGAATGAAACCAATTCCATTTGGAATAAGACTTGATTCCAATCAATGGTAAAAGAACATAAAGAAGAAAGAGAAAGAATTGCTTAAGGATAAAGACTTGATTCAATCAATTGCAAATGGAACATAAAGGAGAATGAGAAACCAATTCCTTTGGAATAAGACTTGATTCCAATCAATGGTCAAAAGAACCAAAAAGAAGAAGAAAACCAATTCTTAGGATTAATACTTGATTCTATTCATGTGCAAAAGGAACATAAAAGAGAATGAGAAACCAATTCCTTTTGGAATAAGACTGGATTCCAATCAATGGCCAAAAGTCTGCATCTTAAAGAAAAGAGAAACCAAGTTGCTTAGATAAAGACTTGATTCAATCAATTGCAAAAGGAACTGTTAATCATTCAATGAGAAGCCAATTCCTTTTGGAATAAGACTTGATTCCAATCATGGTTGTGTGGACCAAGTCCTCATCACCCTTGCAGTAGTCATCCAAGGAGCCCGTGGTTTGAGGAAATATGAAACAAAATATCAGAAGAAGTAAGGATGCACCGAGAAGGACTCCAAGGGATCTTTTCACTCGCGTCCAAAACATGGATTTCTTGCAGTTACTTAGCATATCATGAGGGATAGTTGCCTTAATGGGTGTCAAAAAAATACCAGTAGCCAAGGCAAGTTCAAGATCTCGATGCACCATAGCTGCGGAGAAATCGGTTTGGTATGATATGAGAAGTTTAGTTGACTCCCCAGGTTCAAGAGCAAAACCCCTACAAGAAAGAATCTTAAAACCATCCAACCCACATTCACTGCCAGAAACCCTGATTCTTATCACCTCCAGTGTGAAGTCATCATATATTCTTAATATAGTTCTTTCTGTTATGGCTTACGACAGGCGGAAACCATCTCTTTCATGTGGAGTAAGTTACAAGGAAGTGAAGAAAATTGAGTGATAGGCATTTTAGGGCTGAAGTCTACACTATGAACTTGGTCAGTCGTCTATCAGGCAAACCTAGAGAAAGCAGCCATCCAAATCCCCTTAATGGCATCCATTCAAGACCTTTTGAAAAGATTGTTTCTTATGTGCTGAACCACTCCACCCACATCGATTGGATGGATAAAAATTATTAGCCCTCAGGTTGCACTGTCATAAGGGTTTATGGCCTCTGTCAATACACTATCAGTACCGAGAATCCATGCTTTGTTGAGGCTGTAGCACCTTCATCTAGGGCAAATTACCAGATGTGCGAGGGGTGTAATCGTCATCTAGACCCACCACTCACCAATTATTTCTCCAGGATTCAAGATAAGCTGCATCACCTTTGGATGTTGGCTAGGATTCTTAGCAGTGATCCACCTAGAGGCATAATTCCCAACCTGAATCATCGGAAATAGCATCTCACGATCTTCAAGCACAGATGTGCTATAGTGGTTCCTTGAGACTTCCAGTTTTCACCAGAGCTGGTTCATCCACATCTACTCTTTTTTGCAACCTTCATATAAAAAGTAGCAAAAAAAAAAAAGAAGGTTTGTTATTAGTGCATGTATAAATAATATAAGGAAACATAAGTAAATTAATTTCCAATTGTATATAAAAGTGAGTTCCTCTGCTGTGCATATAATGACCATATTCACATATACAATAATTTGTGGAAAGAAATATGCCAAATGAAACAAAGACTATTACCATGAATGTTTCCATTTGTTTTTGAAAAAACACCAAATCAGAATTCCCTCTAATAAATCATATAATACTTTTAAAGTGATTTGTTCTTTTCTTACGCTATAAGGACAAGGCAGTAGAAGTAACAGCGAAACTATTATAAAGAAGAAAAAGAGAGAACAAAGAAAAAAAGGGAAGGAGTATGGGAGGATTGAATGACAAACAAAATTCAGACAATGGGTAAAAGCACTATATACAGCTGTATTGGAGCAGACATAGAACAATCAGCTGCCACGTTATACAAGTTTATGAGACTCCATGCTTACAGATTTGAGCCATCAATGAGAAAGATATCCTGCTGTTTATTTTTATCAAAGATAAGGCAATGTAAATAAACAGAGACAAGGACATTTCTTTCTCCAGAATTTGCCTTGCCTGAAAAGTAACTGATTATATTGAAATTGCTTAACACCTTTGTCCTGAGAGTACCCTAGCCATTTATTGTCTCAAACCTGTCAAACTCATTTCTCCAGGACCAGATTATGAGATCATGGAAAAAGAAGATTAAAGGGGGAAAAAAAAAGACACAATTGATTTCTTTAAAACACTTAACACATAATTACATGCAACAAATAAAAGAAAGTTCTAAGCCAGGGCTGACAGTAATTGTCAAGTTCAATGTTTTAAACTTTTATGTAATAATATACCCAGAGGAGAAAAAACTACATACATTCTATGCATCATAGGAACATACTTCCAAGGCACTTACAAATATCCTATCAGTTTCAATTGAATTAGATACATTATATGTATTCAAAAGTAAAAGGCGTCCAGTAGAGACATAAAGTGGCAAATTCTAAATTTTGAATTACAAAAGAAAAACAAGCCATTATCTTTTGTGATCAAATAGTATATGGACAGGGAGAGTTAGATCTACTTGCAATTTTGCAGTAATAGCATGCATCTGCCACACATAACACCCTCCTGTTGCCAGATTTGATAAGTTGAGACATCTTCAGCTCCAACATCATAAGAAGAAAGCCTTTGATGTTCAGGCAAAATATATAGTATGTCCTCACACTGGGATCTCAATTATGGGACTAGTTGAGTCATTTGTAAGAATCAGTAATTTGCCAGTTCTCTGCAAGTTGCCAGAAGGTAGGCGGCTAGTCATTTAAGGCTCCAAGCTCCAGTATTCTGACTGTAGTACCCAACTTGTGCTTAACAGTACCAGGAAAAAGCTGATAAGCCTTCCATGTGCTTGATATGGAAAAGCTCCACATCAGCAACTTCTAGGACTTTAACAAAACTTAAAACATATGGGGCATAATTTTTTAGAGAGATAGTGATAGCAATTTCTCTACTATCACAAGCAACTAGAACCTCTAGTGTAGCTGAAACAAAGTATGCCAACAGGGTCATAGGCAGAAGTGATTGTCCACTTCAGCTTCAATAGGAACCATAATAGTATCAGACTTGTTTTGTGAGGACCTCAGTAAATGCAAACAAAAATGCCCCAAAAATTTTCCCCTCAAATCCCAGCTGTAATATCCATTTCCATGAGGATTTCAGAGCTATATGGACTAATCTCCCACTTCCCTATGAGGCCTATTTTTTATTGATTAGTTGTATAATCACACACCCAATCGATCCTTTATAGTTGGGAACAAAAAGTATCAAGAACCTGAAAAATCATTTTTACTACAAATTGCTTCAGTTTCAACAGAATTCTGCCCCCAAAGGAACGGATAACCAAGCAGTTATCTCCTCCCACATAAAGGGTTTCGTCAAAGGGATTGAACAATGACAAATTTTTTATGAACCCTCCACCAGGAGAAATATCAAGACACAGTGAGAGCTGAATTCCATAAGGAGATTCAATGGCATATCCTTTAGCTTCTACTATGAATTCACTAGGAGACATGTCACAAAATCAGGTGAAATCTAATGACAAGCCCAGACATCTAGGGAAAGAAAACAAAACAAATTAAAGCTGATTCACCAGGTCTTAGTGAAACCTCACTGATGTTACAAAGGTAGAGGCAAATCAGTACTGGACAATGGCTCATAGAGATGTAATACACACTATCATTGCATATATTTGCCACAGTTAAGAAAGCTGCTGATAAGAAGAATATAAATATTTTTGTCCCCAATCTAGCACAGTAGGGCCAATCCTTACATTGGAGCAGAGACAGAACCTTCAAAGGGGAAATTAGGTTTGGACGTCTGAGAGTTCTTTGACAAAAAATGTGGTGTCTTCTACCTAAATAAAGAGCCTCTGCAAGCAAGAAGAAATGTCACTACTGAGTTCTATGACCACCCTCCCAGTTTGAAGAGATGGTATGCCATTCACTTCCACTTTGGAGCTCAAAGAACAAGAAGCAAGCTTTCCATTCAGTAGCCTAAATGCACCATAGTCAGATGACCAGCTTTGTTTACTTGCCTGCCTGCTATCTTTAGCTAACTCTGCTACAAAATGGACTATTGTACAGACTACCAGATTCCCTAGAGAAGCTTCTTTTATGCTTTTCTCTCTTTATAGGGAGGATCCTGATGCAGTCAGAAGGAAAGCCAAAGCAGGACGGGTTTGAACAGACATTTTCAAAACTGTTGGAGGTAGTTGGAAATCCATAGCCCAGCTCAGCAGTCACTACAAATGGTGTCTGAAGAATTACTCATAACTTTCCTAAAAGACACCAAGCATCTAAATCTGGTCAGATTGCACATCCCATTGGTAGAGGCTGGCCCCACATATGCATCAAGGCAAAAGAAGAGTACATGACAGAACCGCATGCTCAGTGAATCATTGCAGTACAAGGTTTAACAATCCCTATTTCGCCACAAACAAACATGGAATTTTCTTTTTTTCACTTCAGCCTTAAAGTAGAAATGCAAACCAGCAACAAATACATAATGTATCTTTATTTAAAAGAAGAAAAAAGATTATAAAAGGTAAAAGTGGACAAATTTTTCCAATAAGTTACAAAGTGTTGTGTACCAAAAAGACAAAATATATATACCCAAAGAACTGAAAATTATTATAAAGTACAATTACAGCTAATAGTTTTGATAAGTGATAGTAAAATAACCAATTCAACTCCTCTACACAAGCTTGTATATTTAACGTTAGGATTACTAATAAACACCTTTACATAATGCCCAAAATAATAATAATAATAATAATAATGTATAAATAATTAAATAGTACATAATATAGAAAAGCATTTTCACCAAGAAAGATATGAAACAGTAGTTCAGAACTCAAGCATACTACAAATAGAAAACACAAGCAACCTTAACTCGGGCCGTTATGTTAAGAACATACAAAAGTACCATACTGGAACCAATCAATCATCCATATATATAAATAAGACCAAAATCAGTTAGTAGATAATTTCCTTTTTTTTTTAAAAAAAAAGCCATCCCTTGCTTAAAACAGAGCCACCACGAACCATCAAGCCAATTATTCAAGTGAAAAAATCGCTCAGGCCACGCGACTCCCGGCTAGGAACAATCATAGCCCTCACACCCAAAAAAAAGAAAGAAAGAAAACATCTTTACTCAAACTAAATGTGAAGTAGCAATAGCGAGCACCAAAAATAGAATCAGATAGTAAGTAAACAAATAAACAACAAGAAACAACAAAAAAGGAAAATCAGCAGCTTCCAAAACTGGGAAAAATTTGGAAATTGATAGAATATATATAAAGCAGTGAGGAAGGTGGAGACGAAGGGAAAGAAGGGGACAGAAAAAACATAAGAGAAGATGGAAGATGGATATACCTGTGAGGGAACATGGAGAGTGAGTTCGTTCGGAAGAGGAGGAATGATTGACTAGGGTTTGGGAGTGGATGATGAACGAGAAAGAGAAAGAGAAGAAGCCATAGAAATGAAGAGTTGAGGCTGAGGCTGAGGATGTTAGTGAACAGTATTACGGTACAATTATCTTTCACTTCGAAGAAAATTTTTTGGACCATTTATTATTAAGTTTTCTACTTTACTGTTCACTTAATTTCAAGCACATTACTCGGTATTTTTTTTTTTACCTTGGATGAAAAGAAAAAATTAAAAAAAAAAGCAAAAAAAAGAAAGCAAAAAAAAAATAAAATATTTTGCCTACTATTATCAAGGGGATCCCTTTCCTTTATTAGTAAGAAGGGGGTTAATCCTTTTCAAGTGTAGTCAGATATATTTAAATGTATCTTTTTAATTAGTATTATCTTCAAGAATCAAATCGGAGCCCTTTTTATCATTGTAACGTGTTTTTACCATTAAACCAATATTTTTGTTAGTTTTCTCTACTATTATTTTAATAAAGAGAAAATAAAAAAAAAAGATAAAAATTATTTCTTTCTCATAATTAAAAAATAAATAAAAAGAAAGAAAATATAGACCTATTAAATGACTTATTTATCATTAATTTAATATAATATAAAGATATTAATAAAAATAAAATTGATATTAAAGAATTTCTTTTTTTCTCACTAATTTTCTCTCCATTAGTATCGAAAACAAATTTTGGTAGGTCCCATAATTGTGCTTTGCTTTTTCTCTTTATTTTTCTCTACATTTTAAATAGAAAAAAACCATCTAAATTTTTATATTTTCCTTTTATTTTCACTTCAACTAAGTAAAAAGTAAGCGTAAGATTAATAAAATTAATTAATTAAATATTAAAATTTAATTTAATTTTAATATATTATTATTATAAAGAAATTTATATCAATATTTAATTATATATTATTATATTAATAATAATATTTAATTTAATTATTTACTATTTTTAAGATGCATTTATGAGTCTTTTCTTCTTTTATTTTCAAAATAAAATTAATAAGCATATTCTAAAATTCTTATAAATATAAATATATAATTAAATGATAATATAATTTTTATATTAATAAAAATAATAAAATTAATCTCATTAAGAAAGTAAAAAAAATATTTTAATAAACGTATTGGCTTTTTTTTTTTGTTGACGGGTAACGTATTTCATAATTAAAATCTTAATTTTAAAGCATTTTAATTCTTGTGCATATACTTAGAGTGGCAGATAAATATATATCGGAAATATTCCCATATACAAGTGCGCTTACAAAGCAAGCAAAGCACACGGCACTCACGATGATAACAGTCACAGCCAATGAAGAATGTATGGCCGCCGCCCCGAATTACTCTCTCAACTTGCGGGCAGCCTCGTAAACTGTGAAAAAGACCACACCCGAGGTTTGAGATTGCTGGATCAGTAAACGACCTTCTATGAGGATTAAATTATTAAATAATTAATGTTAAAGTTAGTAGTAATAATTTCTTTAAAGTTCCTGAACTAAATTTGATGTCATAAATATTTTTAACCTAGTGACAACTGAGGATACCCTCACTTGCTTAAATGTCTTTACATTTAATTGTATTGATAGTACTATGTTAATGAATGATATGAATTTTAAATAATGCTCTCATTGATATTAGGCAACATTTGCACTCGTAAACGTTTATTTATAAAAAATAATTATTTTCAATTTTTAAAGGAGAACATTATAGTTTATTAAGGCCAATCATTTATGATACCAAATTTCACCTACATGAATTACTGAACAGCGCTATTAGAAAATATATTTTCTCTTTTATTTTTACTCCCACCCATAATTTCTTTAAATACACAATTTTAACTGGCTGAAACTACTTAACAATACATTAGATTGGTTTTCCTTTCATATGTTAATAGGGGTTTAATTTGCATAGTTGATAAAGAGCGTCTTTCGTATCTTTATAAAAATATGAATTTAATTTTCTTTCTTGATGTGAGGATACCATTCAATCAACAATCTCATGTGTGATAATGCTTTCTCTTATTCTAAAAGTTATGTCTTAATTTTAATAGGATGGCCAGATATTAAATCATACTTAAACCATTTTATTCACCAAAAGAGAAAAGTCTTTCTTTCATGCTTTTTAGCTCTCCTCTTTTATTAGTTAAATAATTTTTGTAGTGTTGGCACTTGTTTATAAATCTTCTTTGAACATTACTATAGATCTTTTCTTAAAATAAATGTTATTCATCTTACAACTTATTCTTAGAGTAAAACTGATTCACTAAGTCGTAAATCAATTTTAAAAAGTATTAAGCAAACAGTACATGTAAAGTGTGAGCATTGATTTTTAAATTTTAAATGCTTGCCTAATTAACTTGCAAATGATTAACTTCCATAGACTTTCCCTATTTGTACTCTTAGCTGTAATGTTGTTAATATAATACTCTTAGCAGTAAATTTTAAATCTCAAACCCTTAAAAAAAAAAAAAGGATGTGATTACTTATATATTATTCATGGAATTTTGTGGTTGTCATAAAATTTAAGTTAAAAAGAAAAATTGCTCCTATATGGAAGTAAATGTATACTCTAAATTTATCAAGGACTTATAAAAGTATTTTGTTAGTAACTCACTAACCAAGCAAAACCCAAAAATTGAGTCATATCATAAAAATATGCAAGTAAAAAGTTGGATGAGATGATTATTGAGATTCTTAACGTACCTTCTTCCTCAATTTGAGAATGAAAAAGAAGAAGCAACTTGGAAAAATTGAATAATGCGGATTACAAATATATGTATATAAAGTCATATTATCATAACTCTTGTAACTTTATATCCTCCTTTGAAAATATATGTGGCAAACTTTTGCTTATGTAGTTTTTTTTTATTGTGTATATGAATTTTCCAGAAAAATAAATAAACTTATGTTTTCATTTTTCTTAGCATTTATCTCTTAGTGTATATGAAACTTATATATTTTCTAACGAATTATTATAATATTTGCTACATTTTATTCCACATTAAGTACATCTCGATATTTCATTCATAGATGTAAACGAATCAAATGTACAGTGACGAGGAGTAAACTCATAAGGAAAAAGAAATCAAAACCAACCACGGAATGAAAGGGCCAAGTGAGAGAGACGTTGGTTGTAATTTATTGAATATTAATTACATAAGCCGGTAGGAAGTATGACGCTAGGCAGCTCCATTTTCATGGCCTAATGCATGGCAGTAGTAGTACCATCTTGAAGCTGCAATATAGAAAATTCAAAATATTGGTAGGATTCAGTAAAGATATTGCCATGTTTTTGAAGAGTGAAATCACTGATACTATTGAATGTGGTTTGTCGTTGTTCAATTTCCATACAAATATGTTACCCGCAAACCCCTGCCCCGTTATTATTAAGGAAAAAGAATGAATTGCAAATAGTGATTGTAAATTAATCTGGCAAATAAACAACAGGTAAAACTTCAAGTTGAAGTAATAGCGTATGTGAAAATCTCCACTCTGAACATATTGGCAGCGCTGCCTCATCGATGTTATTCAACTCTCCCTGATTCTATTCCTAACTTGCTATAATCTCTATTCCCCGGCTTCCCTTCAGTGGATGGTCATCAGGTACAGTTTGTGCAATCTTACTCCATTTGATCACAAAGTGGAGTCTCAAATCCACCACCCTTCAGGTTGCATCAAAAGGTCCACCTGAAAAATACTGCAGCTTTAGCGCCAATAGAACTACATGGGCCCCTAAGCTTTTTATAGAGCAGGACAGAAAGGTACGGTACCCCTTCTCACCTCAGTTTCACAGTGTTGTATCAGATTCCATTTCCTTTTTTTCTTTTTTTAATTTTTGACTGGGTCGTGCCCATTTTTATAGGAAAGTCAAGTGAAGAAAAAGATGGTTGAATATGAAAACAATAAAATATAGTCAACAAATCCTTTTAATATTAGTTTTAGTAAAACTCTCTCTTCATATAACTTTTAAGGTTTTTTATATAAATAAAAAAATTTTAATTACAAAATTACGATAATTAAAGATTAATTACAAAAATCGAGATTGGGAGGTTATTTGATAAATCGACCTAGCTAGGCCGATTTCTATTGACTATTTTTCCTATAAATACCTTCCAAGGGGTAATTGATGAAGATCATTTCCATTTGTTAAAGTTCTGTCTTTATGAGAAAAAATATTTGAGAAATTTATCATATTCTAGTCGTCATGATAGTGAAATCATAAGCATGACCGAGGATACTACATTTTATAATCAAAATCCAGTTAGTGTTACTATTTCTTCGTCATCTATAACTCTGTCAGACTTGAAAAACAAAATATTGAGAAAGTTGGGCCTCCTCAATTGAAAGCAAATAATTGGAATGGTGTATAGAATGCCCGCTGCATTTGGGTCTGGTGTCACCCGATACACAAGTTTTCCGATTGGAAGTGACGAAGATGCAAATTTAATGTTCTATTGTCACTCCCAATGTCCTGGAATCCGCATTATGGAGTTGTTTGTCACCCTCGAAGATATGAATGGCGACTCAGAAGGATCGGTCTGTAACCCAGCGATCTTTTTGGAGCAACCACTGTGGTCTTCAGAGGATGGGAATCATAATACTATACTGTGTCCAGCTCCAGTAGCCACGGCTTCTCTGTGTACTTTCTATAATCGAAGTAGAAAATGTTGGGCATGAAAATGCGGAGGATATGAAAGATGGTAGAAGGCTTAAGGCTGACTAATGATGGAGATTACTGGCCGGGTTTATGGTAGATATTTAAGTTTTGATAAATGTGGAGACAATGAGGTGACGAGTCGCTTCAAGCGTTAGTTGATAGTGATAGTGGTAAAGGCTCAAACGGAGAGGCTGCTCACGTTAGCCAACCATCAAAGCAGGCACGACAATCTCCAAGAATCATAGAGATATAGCCAGGAAATGCGTTTACAGGGGGCTCCATGGAATTGTAGTGGATATCTTGTATAATACAGGGGAGGATGAGTTGCACATTGGGCAACCATTTCCTAATAAGGAAACTGTGTTATTTGCTGTAAAAAATTACAGCATTCGAAGATCTATTGAGTACAAGGTATTGAAGTCTAATCAGTTGACATAACACGGAAAATGCAAGCATTTTGGTAGTGGGTGTACGTGGAGTATACACGTTACATATCGTAGGAAAAAAAAGGAGTTGGCATTAGGAAGTCGGAGGTAATGGATCACACACACGTGTTTGTCCACTTCCCTTTCCAGGATCTGTCAGGATTCTTTGCAGTGGTTGGAGGTAAGGCAGGGGATCTTTTGTGAGAGTGGCACCAGGCCAGCAATCTATGCCCAACATGAAACATACCACAACAAGGAATTCTAATAATTTCTGATCGTCATGGGGATATCAAAGCAGCTATAAATTTAGAAGATAGTGAGTGGCATCCTCCAACGGCATATTATGCATATTGCATACGGCACATTGCTTCAAACGCCTTGCAAATTCAAAAGTAAAAAGATGCGGGAGAGCCCTCGTGAATCTGGCGTATGCTGGCTTCGGCGGGGATTGCATCTCATTATGGATTATTGACGAGATGAGAACATAGCAATGTGTACATGGATTGATAGAATCCCCAAAGAAAAAGTGGACCGCACAACACTATGAAGAGGGCGCAGATTTGGGCATGGCAATGACAACTAATTTGTGGAGTGTATTAATTACATTCTCAAGAGCACTGCCAATCTTCGATTGACAGCCTTTGTAAAGTCCACTTGCCTTACTGCCTTGTTGAGCTATTTGTAAGAAAATGGCCGGAGAAATTTGAGGCCTGACTTGCGAGCGGATAAGTGTTTCATAGCCGATGCGGCGGTGGAGATAAACAAGCGATCCATTGCCACCATGTATGTGTCCCTGAATTTTCATGGGCGAGTGAGTTGTTAAGCGGTGGAAGAACTTGCGCCGTAGTGGGTTGGAGTCAGAAACTATGAGGTGAACTCTGAGAGCATCGTGGCTATGGCTACTTTCAAAGCCTTACACTTACATGCCTTCATGTATTACATTTGTGTGTGCATATGCTTGAGTTGATTAGAGGTACTTATGTCAAGCGATGTTTCACCGTATTGAGGCGTATTCCATTTTTGTGAAATAAGTTTCTTTGCCATTACCAGAAAGTAAAGATTATTAGCTTTGCGAATACTATGGAGTTCTACTCTGACCAAATCGAGCATAGGCTAGCTACTAAAAGTCGGCGGTTTTAACACGAATCGAAGCAGCAACATGGATATGAGGTTGATTTAGAAACATCAAAGCGATGTGGTCTTTGCGGAAAAGAAAGGGCACACCAGGAGCGAAGATGCCTAACCTTACATGCTACAAGCTCCAGTAGATGCGGCATAAACAACTTAATTAATGTCTTTGTTTTTAATTGTTCTTCATGTATTAGTACAATCGTTATGTTCAGATTGTGTTTATTCTATTGTATTTTACAGTTAATTGACATGGTTTGTTAATGAGTTTTAGTTGCATTTTAGAATGTTTCTATTTTCTTTCATTCCTAATTGGGCACTTCTCTTTCACTTTTCTGTTGGTGTTTTGATATTCAATACACAAATAGGGTTGCAGAATGTTTTTTTCTCCCAGCTATTTACTTTACTTAAACAAACTAAATTTAACTAAAATAAAATTATAAACTATACAACTAATTTAAACTAAAGGAAGGTAAGGGTAAATTGGCTATCACTACTGAGAATTAAACTAAATCAAGCTAAAAGTAAATTACAATACCACTAGTAAAATAAACTTAATTAACTAGAATTGGATTACACAACATAATACTTGAGTTAAACTAAATGAAGTTAAATTAAGGTTACAAGATTACTATTAAATTACACTAAAATTATACCATTACAACTAAATTAAAATAAACTTGAAGAAATACGGGAAGGAGTAATGATTACACAATAGTATTCTGGCGAGCATGCCTGGAAAAGGAAATGGAAATGGAATTTTTAGAAAAACCAAGAAAAAATATTACAACTAATCCGAAATTGTAAAAGTAGGGTACTATGATTCATACCTGATTCATGCAAATCCTAGCCATTCCGCGATGTCGTCTAGGAGCCGGAAGTAGACAATAGATGAGACGTGTGGGGGGTCAGATCTCCCGCATCGGCCTACCCTATCCATCCTCACGGTTGTTGCACGCAGTCTGTGGTCGATCATCATCATTGTAGTGCTGCTTGGTAGTATTAGGATCAATATGTGTTGCTGTGAATGCGGATGGTGGTGTCCACCATCGAATGAGTCAAAACCATACATCGCTTTGATGCCTGAGGCATAGTGACACCATCTGCATAGTGAATGTTATCTAAGTGCATTCAAGTCAAGAACACATCCATAGGCAGCCTATAGCACTCAAATGTAGCTAGTGCATCATGTGATGATGGGCTGAGTGCGAGGCGAAAGCGGCGGTCTCTTGGTATGACTTTGTATATGTCCATGTCTGAACTTAAAACTAAGCATACCGGGAGGCATTTGTGAATTGAAAAGCTCCTCAAAACTCATAGAAAACCACAGGATCAAATCCTGGCTAAGCGTTAGTAAACTCTTGTAGTAGGGGGCATAAATTGGGAATTTGAAGAAGCACCGACCTCTTTAAGAACTACAAAAGCGATGGTTGGAACAGACATATTAGAAAGGTTCTTTGCCTTTCGGCATAAAGAGAGGCCAGTTCCACGTGATCGAAATCATCATCGTTATGTAGGCGTCCTCGCCGGAGCCAACATCCGCCCATGGGTGAGGCCGTGAAACATGTGTCCCGATACTTCCTCACCCCCAGGCTAACGATGCGGGTCGAGTGCATGATCTGATATTCGCATAAATAGCGGTGGTGGGACATCAGCCAAATTAGCCGGTTCAAGGGAGTTAAACTACCGCCATGGTCGCACGGCTCTCTTTCTCTCAACAAGAAACGGCGTGCAACACCTGAGTACCATTTGAAGTACACGATCTGACGGAAGAAGGCTTTGCGCGGAGGAAACTCTTTCGACCCCTACGCTCATCCCATATCGTCATATCCTTACAATAGTGCATAGACCAAGTAATAATGAGTGCCTCTCGTCTGCATACAATGCAGCTGTCAATGTTTAGCTTGACTCTTCTGGTATGTCTTCTTGTAATAAAATAATGTCAATGGGCCCAAATCAACTTGATGCCACTCCCATAATAGCGGCTTACAATAGGAATATCTGAGACACCTGAATACTTGATTCAACATGTACACAAACTGAGGTATCTTCGTTCTCACTTCTGGATACTCATAGGGCAACCATTGAAACTGCAATGTACATCAATCAATCATTAGATGACATCATAAAATTTACAATCCTAAGTCAATATTCTCTTTACAGCTTATCTCATTAACGTCGATAATGTAATAGTAGCACTGTCTACAATGAATAATTCGTTTCTTCTCCAAATCGAATGAACATTGAAATCCTCCTTTATTAAAAAAAATAATTAGTGCTCACATAAAATAGAAAATAATAGAAAATCAAATTAACATTTTTTTTTCTAAAAATTACCTCCCAGTATGAAACTTCAATCGACATCAATGATATTCTTTAGGATTTTAATCTTGTATGTCATCTCATCTACATGATTGTAGAAGAGCTGAACACCTACTGCAATATTATGGATCTAGTGCTTATTTACGACATAATTGGTGATATAGATTCGCCAAGTATCTGACAGATTCTTTACTAAACCTCCTAATTTCATGAAGTCACTGGAGAAAAAAGCCACTTCAAACTGGCTCTCGACTAATGGTATCCCATATATAAACCACTAAGAAGCTGTAGAATAAATGCACGAGTATGACATTAATCGTCTCCTCAAAATCATCAACATTGAAAGTTTGAAATTCTTAAGCCCCCACACTTAAGTGAGTGTAGCACTACTTTCTTGTATCTGTGACTTTGTCGGCACCACTGCAAGAAAGCTCAGTAAAATTTTTAACTAAAAATTTTACCTTTTTCTTCTTCTTTATTTTCCATGCTCCCTCTCCTCTTTCTCTCTTTCTCTCTCTCTAGCTATGGCTTTCTCTCTCTAATATATGGAAATCTGCCTACCTGGAATCGTATTAGTGGAAAAATCTTGAAGGAAAAATCGGCTGGCTAGTAGTTTACTTATATAAAATCTTCACATTGTATATAAATATTTAATATTGTATATAAGCTAAAGTCAGCACCTAATGTCGCATTGTATATAAATAGCTTAGAGTAGGTGATTTATGTAGTTCTTCAAAGTCGAGCTAGCTAGGCATTAATCTAACACCCCTTAACTAGAATTTTCATAATTAATCTCAAATTATTATTGTAATTTTGTAATTAAAATTTTATTTTTATTTTGTTGTGAAAAAAACCTAACTTTAATATATGAAAACTGGAAATATTATTCTTACGTAGACTAAACATTTAAGAAAAAAATGTAATACAAAGTCATAGTCCTATATATCACTATCAAATGTCTTATGTCACTCTCTCTTTTAGATTTCCATTTTCGATGTCAATGTTTAACGTACAAACAACATTACGTATATGAAAACCTTACCTATGATCCATTTCCTAATTTTTCGAGTAGTGTTTTTTCTTTTTGGTCAATATATATTTTCATTGATATGCAATTAAAGGCCAAAGCAGTTTACAATTAATAATATATTAGATCTTAGAGCATTCAAGCTAAATCTATAATTACAACTAATGAAATTACACAAACTCTAGATAAATCACATTAGAATGCAAATGATTTTGCATCACACAACAAATAAATAACTAAACAATAGATAAGCTCGTCAAAGATCTCTAATCTTAATACTGATGGATCCTAATGGAACTTTTACAACTCAAGTTGTGCTAATAAGGGAAAAAAAGTGCCTAAACCCAAGCTTGATCTTATGATTAATATCTAAGCATTCAACAAATGTGCACCAGATTTACATAGTGATAAACCTCAACACATAAGCATAACGAATTACGGTAAAATTTCCAAAAGAAGGCTAGCTTCCAGCACCTCTGGAAAAGAGGTTGTGTGAAATACACATCCCAGACCAGAACATAAAAACAAACAGATAATCCTCAAGAATTCCACTTTGTTTTAGAGTTTCCACTACTTCCATTTTTAAAACATATGTAGTCGAAATAAATTAATGCTTTGAAAAGATAAAATATGTATTGCATTAGAAATTATATTTAAATCATAAATTTAATATTTATCTAAAAAATCAAATGAAATTTTATCTATGTTGATTGCAGCGCGTTCATTTTCTTGCCCATTCTATAACATGCATTTCAATGACAACGCAACATAATGATAGAATATGATTCTAGTACTACAACTTACATCACAAAAAATAAATAGATATACATTTATTTGGTCGATGTTTGACAATATAATTCTCTCTGACATATTTTTAATTCTAATTAAGCACTATTTTATGAGCAATCGTCAAAGCGCACGGCCGAGCAATTATGAATTCTGCCCTGCAATTAAGCTATGTATGAATTGTTTGGATCGATGATTTGGTATGCGACTAATAGCATGTTTGGTTTTTTGCTTGAAAACTCTAAAACTCTAAATTATAGTTGTTTGTAAAGCTACTCTCATATGGCTTTTGTTTAAACCACAGTTTTAGAGTTTCTAATCAGAAAAATCAACATACTATAAATTTTGCAAATCATCTTTTGGAGTGAAGTTCCATACACCATTTTTTTATTTTTAAATTAAGGCATAGGTCATGTTCTATGGGTCTAATGGAAAAACCTTTAATAAGACTTTAAAGTTTCCTAATAGAAACATGAGAATATGAATGTGTCTATAGTAGAGACCAAAATTGTGTCAACACCCTCCTCGATCACGAGGTAATGTCTGTACAAGATGCACTTGTCTACATCATTCTTTTAGGCCCTGCAATTTGTGGATGGAAAAGACTAATAGTAGGAAAATTTTACCCCTATAATGAGCTTGAGTCGGATCAATTACAATTTAGTAGATTTCAGATAATAGTGGGTTTATATATAAAATTTTAGAATTATGATATTTTTATCAAATTAATACTAAGTTTCAAATACTATATAATATAAATAAATCATTTCAATATTTTTTAGTAATTTACCATATAAAAATAATTTTTTTATATAATCAAAACAAAATGCACTACTTTAAAATTATTTTTAATTTAATACATCTAAATACAAAATTAATTTTCATATAATCACATATGAAAAATTAATCATGCTTATACTTAATTATTAAAATAATTTCAATCTCACAGCGACTTTAAACACAGCCATAATAAGATGATAATGTGTTTTTTTTTTCGGTCAATGAGGATAATATAATCTTCGTCAGAAACTTAGCATGGGTTCTTGAAGGTAAATTAAGGTCAAGGCCCATCTCTGGTTGAAGAACAGTGTCTTGGTAAGAGGGGCCAAGCCCAAAATAACAAGATGGGCCAACCCAAGTAGGGTCGATTTCTCTGTCGCTTGACTTGAACAGACCAACTCCTTTCAAATGGGCCAAATAAAGAGTGAATAGGGCCAAATAAACAGCCCAACTCCTTCCAAATGGACCACATTTGCTATATGGAAATCACCGCTTGAAGATTCAGGGGTTGCTCTTTTTGTCGGGCCAACGCGCTCCCTTCTGTTAACTTGTTTATCTTCCATTTAGTTGGATAACCAAATCAAGGCGTCATATTTGCTTATCTTGAATAGGAAGAAAAATTCCGACATGACTAAAAAAAATTCTGAGCAAAAAGAAGTATAGGAAGGAAAATTAAAAGTGCCTTTCGATAAACATGCAGATTGCCACAACGAATCTAAAATCGTCTCACTTAATCTCGACTCAAATGATTCTATTGTAGGCTTCTAGTTCTTGCTCGTGGGTCAATCTCTTACCCTTGTGTTAAGCGTATCGATATGTTCATCATTATCAAAATGGTCCGAAAGCAAACATCAAAGCAATTCCCTAGCACTTAATTAGGACAATAATGTTTAGCCAAATTTATGCCTGAATGATATGGATATGACAAAGGCCAGTTGCTCTGGCAATTGTTAGTATTAACGATTCAGTCTTACGTATATGCTTATGT
>JAVHNN010000531.1:0-22985 GCA_031439585.1 Pterocarpus macrocarpus
ATAAGAAAGAACAAAGAAGGGTTTAGAGATAAGTGAGAGCTTTGGGCTTGAGTGAGATAATGAGATTTTGCAAGCGGTGGAGCGTGGGGCTAATGGAGCGCAAATTTGGCTAAGGGGGCAGCAAATTGCCTTTGCTTCAATCACAAGCAAGAGGGCTAATAACCACGGGTGAAAGAGTAGGTTGTGTTTCCCTTGAGTTTTGGTGCATGAGTAAAGACCCTTTTGTATTTTCTTAAGTGGTTAAAGACAATACCTACACCATTTATGGGATTGTTCACTTGAGGGTTAATACCAAATACGGTGTGATCCATGTGAAGGATAACCTACTTTTGGTTAATCTTGCTAAAATTGATATAACCAAAAGAGGCTTTGATCTAATGGTGTGGGATTAGAAGACAAATGGATGGTGGATGATGGGGTGCTCCTGGCCGAAATTTCGAGCAAGATTAAGGGGGGAAATTTTGAATTCATTGTTATTAGATTGCCTAAGTGTTAATCAATTAGTTTAGTTTAATTACTCTTTAGTCAATTTTGCTTAATTACAACTTCAAGGCCATTTTCTCATAAGAGAATGTTTCTTATTAATTATATAGTTAGTATGTAAGGGTTAAATTACCATATTTGATTAAGGTAAAATATCTATCATGTGTTTAATTAATAAGGTTATATTACTTTGATTACGTTCTAAATCATGAATTAGTGATATTTGAATGATTATGCTTTAATTAAAGCATTTAGTATGTTATGATTCAATTGTTTACCTTTTTCTAATTGATCATTGATTTTTACTAGACTTGTTGACTCCTTGACTTGTCTCTAATGTACTAAGCTCTTATTCTTGGGATTAACCAATTAATCCTTAGTTAATCGTTAATCCCTCAAATTAGTCAGTGATACTAAGCTAATTAACTTAGGTAGAATGGGGGATGTTACAGGTGGTGGCAGACAAGTGACAAATAGTGGTAGCAGATAATGGTAGACGATGGCAAACGAGTGGCAAACCATTAGTAGTCAGTGGTGAAGCGGCAATCGGTGGTGGGCCAAGAGTACAGTTGACAAAGTCAATAAAGAAATAAATGATTGGTATGAAGTAATTAGAAAATAATGAGAATGGATAAAATAGAAGAAAAAAATTTAGGATAAAATAAAATCAATTCAAAAAAATTTTTTAAACTAATTTTTAGTTTAAATTGATTCAAATAAAAATTAATTTTAAAATATTTAGTTAATTACCAGATAATATTTATTAAAAATTAAATACCATTATATTTATTTATCCAATTTTTTTAGTTCAACAAACAAGCTCCTATTTTCTTTAAAATTGTCCTGAGAAGTTGGAATTCCCATTCTAGAAGTTTACCAAACATAAAATTCAAAATTTGATTGATGGCTGGATTCAGGGTTCAAAGGTCGGCTCCAAATTCCAAAAGCGGCCAATGTTTTGTCCTCTCTCCCCTTTGACATAATTGTTCCAGAATTTGGTCCCATGTTTGCGTCCAAAAATTCAAGGTGCCAGGTGTCTAACCAACAACAAAAGCCAAGTGTAATTAATATTATATTTTTCATGTAGGATTTTTTTTTTATTTTAATGAAAGAGGGGGCAAAACGCCCAAAATAAAACAATATTAAAGGATTATGTGAAAATAGGCCTTCTTATTTTCTTAATTTATATGATTATGTCATACAAAGAAAAATAAACATTAATATTAAAATTTGAATAATTTAATTTAAGTGTTTTTGTTTCTATCTCTTTTTGTTTATGTGACTTATATCTATCTCTTTTTACCATGTAGATAAATATAAGATATATTTCATAACTATAGGAGTATGGATTCCCCTTACATCAACCAGTAATAAAAGTTTGCATCAGGGCAGTATTCTGTAATGAATATGAAATTGGACCTCCATTCTTCCAATTTGTGTCTTACTAAAGGAGAAACTAACCAAATTAGAGTTTATATCTTCAGAAAATGTTTAAATATTCTTAAATTAAGAAAAATTATTATTTATATTATTGAATATTAAATATTGTAATCATATTAAAGTAAGGTTGTGCTATAGAAATAATAACTGCATATAAAAATAAATTAATAAATATTAAGTAATACAGAATAGTAATTTTATTACTCGAAAACCTTTAAAATTTCTGTCAGAACCAACTCAATTCTAAATCGCACACAAGAAATGCTATTGATTTCAAGATATATTATATCGATTCCCCATGGATGAACTATGAAGTATGAACCCTTATATGTGAAAAAGGAAACAGAAACAGAATCAAACAATGAAGACTCGAGATCACTCGAGCAAAGCCTAATAAAGATGAAAGTTTCTTAGCAGCACCTGCCTTATTCTATCAAAGTTCACAGCATCTCTCAAACGAGAAAACAATTTAACAGAAACAATTCCAAAATTTAACAAATTTGGAGAACAACATAACACATATGAACCTATACCAACACCATGCCCAACTCAATCTCGAATATTACATTAATCCGAACCCAACCCATCAAAATTAACCCCATGTTCCTCCCATATAATCCATTATCCTCTAACATAGTATAACACAAATGAATTTTTCTTGCCCAATTTACACCATCTCTTCAATGGAAAGTGGAAATTTCAAGGGACCAAGATCAGAAGGGAGAAGGAGCAGGTGCTGATGAAATGTCCTCTGACACTGAGACACCAGAAACTGGGCCAGGGGCAGCTCCAGAGCTCACAAGCTCAACCATAGCACGACGAGGGTTGGTCTTGTGCTTCTCACACAGTTCTGGCAAAAACACCCCTGCATAAAATTAAAGCAAGATACGCTATTAATTGTCTGTGCCAATTCTCAAAACAAAAAAAAAAAAAAAAAATGAAAAGGGTATTAAAAAAACAGAGTCCTCTGTATGTAATTAAATTAAAGAATGCAAATGTTCTGCCACCACATGACGCAAAGCAGCCCTTCCCTTTTTATTAATTATTTCCTTTGTTTTTATGAAGAATAAGAACAATATATACCTTGATTAGATTTGAAGTTTAGATGCAATGTTCTATGGTGTGGTATCTTCTTGACGCTTTCATTGTGGACAGTGAAAGCAAGAGGCAGGCGCAGAACAAAATAACTAGCGGGATTTTTTTATATTATTTTCTTATATTATTAAAAAATGTTTCACCCGCGTCTGGATTAATCAAGAAAATACGAGCAAGAGTGTGAAACAAAAAATCTATAAAGCATGGGTTAATACTCAGAAACTTCAACAATGACTTATTCTTCATAGTTAAACTTCCATTCAATTGCTGGAAAATTTATTCAGATCGCTATTCTTTTTCCTTCTCTTTCTACTGAATAAACGGGTTGTTGACTGGTAGCTAATGACCATGACTACTATTTCAATAGGTCAAATCAGAACAAAACAAGCAAGCACCGATCAATTTAACTATCATCATGCATGTAAAGAATTTTACCATATTCGATTTCCCCTTTGTAGCTCCAAAACCATAATTTAGGCAAAAATCTTAAAGAGGGTAACTTTTACCAAAATCATGAATTTGGGTTTTCAAATGGAAAACCAAACATGCTATTTAAAACTACTATAAAATGGCTTTCATATTTTTTTTTTTTTTTAATATTGGAGAATAACATTTTCCATGTTTGAATTGGACAAAAGTATGTAATGGTAATGGTAGCAATGAACAATTCTTACCCTCTCCAGCAGCCAAGTTGAAGAAAAGGTCAACAATGTTGGGGCACTTCTTGTAACATGCTGGGGAGCAAAGCTTGCCAGTGAACTGTGGCTCAAAGAAGGCATCAGATGAGATCCCAACGGAACTCCTATCAACCCCACAAGCCTCCACACATTGGTCTGTCTCTATGTACTCTGACATCCTCTCCACCACCACTTCTGATGTCCGGCATTGGTACTCCACGCCGCCGTCCGCCGCCTTCTCCGTCTCCAACAAGCACCTCTTCCCTGATGAAGCTATTGAGAAAGCACACAAGTCCTTCGGCAAGTCCTCACATACCATCTCAGCTGCCAATTCATGAATTTTAAATATAAGAAAACACATACCGCAACAATAACCAAATGCCTATTTGGTTTCTATATTCATTTTATAAACAAAATGGTAAAGTCAGGAAATGAAGACAAAAACAAGATTTTTTTTTTTTAATTTTCACTATCTTGTTTATAAAATTCTGAAAGAAGAAACAAATTGAAAACAAAGTGATATTCTTGTAATTAAGACCCTAAGTTTTTCCTACTAAATATGGTTAGTTATATGGATTAGATGACTTTGTTATATCATTATGAAAAAAAAACATATCATGTAAAAAAATAAAAAATAAAGCAAATGAACTAGACGCAAAAAATAACAAGATATACGTACCCAAAGACGCATGGATGAAAAGGGAAGAAAAGAGGAGAACCAAAGGCAATTTGTTTGAGAAAGACATGGTTCAAAATGATGGGTGTAGTTTGGTTTGTGTTATGAGTGTTTCAAGGTTTTGGGGAGTAGGTTGGCAATAGAGAAATTGTTTTGTAAATTAAATGGGTTTTGTGTATGTGATGAGAGAAATAAGAGCTATCAAGAGATGGGCACAACGAATTGGAAAATGCACCAAAGGGGTATATATAATGGTGACGGGTATGGTGAAACTGCGCGTCCCGCATGGACTTATTGACGCGCTTAAGGTATCCAAGTTTGGCTAAGTCTATTTTATTAGTATTAAATTGTTAATTAAATAAAGAGGGCATCATTTTTATTAAAATTCTTGGTTCGGCTCTATTATGTTTGATCGTTGAGTCGTTCACTTTCGTGGTGCATGATTATTCGCGACCAGAGACGTGTTTGGATGTCTGTACTTCGAAGTTTCCAACGAAATTAAGGGATAGAAGTCAAGCTCGAGCACCAACCATTCGTGTATACGTTCATTCACATTTGCCGAAAAGTTGTCCACTTCTAGTAGCATGTTTGGAAGTAGCTAAAAGTCCGCCCCCAAAAAAAAAATAAAAAATTGTTGTGAAAATTAAAAGCTTATTTGGATATTCTAGCTGTAATTGATTATAATCTATTTGAGATAATTTAAGCTATTTTTTTATCAAATAAGCTTGAGCATTATTTTATCAACAATGCTAATTTTTTATCAAATTGATCTTAAATATTAAATATTATATAATATAAATAGTTATTTTATATTTTTTTAAATAATTTTATCGTATAAAAGTATTTTTTATATAATTCAAATAAAATAGATTATCTCAAAATTACTTTTTAGTTGAAATATTTAAACTAAATTGATTCTCATATAATCGATTATATATAAAAAAAAGGAATTATATAAATAAGTGATTATTAAAATTATTTTAGGGTATATTTGTTTCAACTTTTAAAAAAAGTGATTATAAAATATAAATTTATATATAACTGAAAAAGTCGAAAATTGATTTTTTTTATAATTTACTCTTTTCAGTTTCTCCAAAAAAAGTCGAACATAAATTTTTTTAATCTGATTATTTTTAAAAATTATCTAAATATATAAAAATTAATTTTTTACTGACAAAGGGACAAAAAAACACACTCTTAATCTTTCAGCTTTCTCAAATACATGCTATCTATAGGTGACATCTTTGCTTCCAAAAAATTTCCAAAAAGAAAACATGCCCAGTTTGTTATTAGTGCGGCATAGTGGGGTAGCGAATGCCTATGAAAATTCAGTTTACCATTGACGAAGAAAGCTTGAAAAGTTTAAATGGATCAACAGGAATATAGGAAAAGAATAAAAGTGACAAGAAGGTCGACTTAAACCCAAAAATAAAAGTTATTACAAGGGTTAATGTTCAGTTTAAGATAGTAACCGTGCCATGTTATTGTTTCAAGGAAAGAAGGGTAAGAAAGTTAACTAGTCAATTTCTTCGCTTTGTGCACCTGAGAGTTTTACATTTTACATTTTTATCTAATTACATATTACTATATATAAAATTTTTGAGATAGTGATTGTGAAGCTCAAATATTTTTATTGATAACAACTTAGTTATTAGGAGGTGTTTGATACCTAAAAAAACTCTAAGTTAATATAGTACAAAGCAATATTAGTTATATTAACCTTTATAAAATAAATTAGTTTTCTATTAAAAAGTGTTTGGTTCATAAACGTAAAGATCAGTTTTAACAAATATATTCTTCTTCTTCTTCTCAATCTTCTTCTTTTTGCACGCATCTATAAAAAGTTAATCGAACTCGTTTTCTCGTTTAATAAAATATAACATGATACCACATTCTTAATTTATATGTCGATAGGATAAAGAGGTGCAATTGTTAAAATAAGTCAGAATTTAAAAGAAAACACAGTGACCGCAGGACAATTAAAGGTTTCTCTAACTCAACAGAATTATGGTTTAAGATTGGATTGATTTTGCTTGGGTCTAGTATTTGATGCAGCATGCTGTTGCTAAGTCAGGTTATGTATTTTACATCTGAAGGGGGATGGTTCTGTTATGCACCAAGGTGGGGGCCTAAGTCGGCCAGTATCAATTACAAGTTTTGGTGGTGGCGAATTTGGTTCTAATTGTTCATGATCTTATATGCTCTTTTGGTGTCTGGCTGGTATTAGGATGTTGTTTCTTTATTTCCTTATGTTTTGAATTCTTCAGATCTGTCAGTTCGCTCCTCTTTCTTTGAGAGTCGAGCCACATTGTTATAAGATTTATCCCCTCCCAAAAACAAAAGAAAGAAAATTATCTTAAAATTCACTCAAATGATAATACATCCTATTATTAGGAGTAATAATATTCAGATTTACGGAGATAAATCTTAAAAAGATTTGTTGACAAAGTTAATGGAACAAAAAAGAATTGGTGTCAAGTAAGAAAAGAGTAACAGAAAAAAATAAAATAGAAAGAAAATTTTGAAATGCCCTAAAACTAATTCAAAATTAATTTTTGGCACAAATTAGTTTAGATGAAAATTAATTTTAATATATTTAGATAGCTAATAAATAATATTTATTAAAAATTAGATCCCATTATATCTATATATTCGATTTTTTAAGTTTGTCAAACACCTCCTAATAATTGCATTTATAAGAGTAGGATATTTTTAATATAAATATTAAATATGTTATAAATATATTTATCATTTCACAGAAAATACTAAAATAATAAGATTTAAAAGTAACAAATTTTGATAAAACTATTGCTATAAAAAAAATTAACAAATCAAGTAGTAATAGTAGTAATAATAATAGTAGAAATAGTAGTAAAATTAACGTTTCAATAATATTGGCAAGTAATATTTATAAAAAAATTTAATTTAATAAATTAATAACATATAATAAATCATCGTAAAAGTTAGAAATTATTACTAATAATTTTAATAAATATTTAGTATGAAATAATTCATGTGACAGGTGAGTAAAACAACCGTCCGTGAACAATTTTTCTGGCATACAAGCAATAGTAAAATTTGAATTTAAAATTTTATATAAATTATTCAATTTTTTTACTACTAAATCATTTCTATTGACTTATCATCTGTGAATAATTTAATGGTCAAGATTTTAACTTTGGCAATATATATATATAAAAGTTGTCTTGATAAAATTTGATGTTGGTATAATTAACCTATATAAGATATTAATTAATTATTTATTTATTTATTTTTGACTGGGAAGATATGAATTATTGAAATCAGCATATAAAATATAATATATGTATATTATGAATGGTTTTATTGAAAAAATTATCTTATCGATTTACTACTAAATTATACGTTATTATTATAGTCATCAATTGTGGATTCCATCATAAACTTTTTTTTTATTATTTTTTTTCAAAAAGGATCTTAGAGCCCGAGTAATATGATTAAAATAAGACTTTGAATGAAGCATTCATCTTATATTCTTATGCGTCTTTTAGGCTGCACCACTATTGAAGAAAAGCGCAACTAATATGGAAGAAATGGACAAAAACGCAATAAATGTACAATGTATACTTATTATTTATCACTTAAAGTAAAAATTCTTTGATCTATTTTATCTGTCATTTTTATATATTAATAAAATATTTATTATTAATTTTTAATTTTATTCTTCATATAATTCTAAACATATTATTAATAGAAAAATATAGTGTAAGATTAATAGAACTAATTAATTAAATATTAAAAATAAAATAAAATCATTTTCATAAATATATTTTATAATTAGGTTTTGATTTGAATATCTTAATTCTTATATATATGATTAAAGTGAAAAATATGGACTAAAAATAATAATAAAGGGAGGAAGCTCTCGAAATGACAAACAATAATATGGAACTGACAAACAACCATCTAGTCTAGTATTAAGTAAAACTCACCGCACTTAAAATTGTTCTTTCAGTTAATTATTGCATGACCTATATCTATTTGCAATTAATATTTTCTCTAATTGGCGGTTAAAATTTACTGTAATGTATCTTAGAAATATATTTCCATATTAAAAAATTTAAAAAGTATTGAAAGAACAATTTTTGTTTAATCTATATCTATATATATAAAAGTAAAAATCACTATATTTAGTAAATAATATGAACTCTAATTTGTAATTATTGCATGACCTATAGTGTTTTACGATTAAATTTTCACTCTAATTTACAATATATATAGTAAAATTCATTGTAACAAGTCATTAATGATACTTTTAAACATCATTTGATGATAATATTATAAGATTATTGTTATTATTATTTATGAATAAAATTCTACATTATAATAGATTATTTTAGTTAATCATAAAAGTTTAAATGTATCAAATATTAAAAAAAAAGTTTGAATGTATCAAGATAAAATGAATGATATGTGGTTTTATATATACATATAATTTGAAAAGGATTTATTTAAATTTTAAGTCAAAAGTTGTCACAGTATATAATTGACTAAAAAAATAATAACTAAATGGTGAAAAAATTAAGATATATTATTTCAAAAACCTTATTAGTTAAAGGTGAGAAAATTATATAGGTTTGTTATGTAAAAAATTACAAATACAAAGTTAAAAAATTTAAATTACTTTTAAAAATATAAAAGATTATATTATTTTATATTAAATATTAAATATATGATTTTTATACAAAAATATGTAATTGACCAAAACTATATGGTATAGTTCTTTTGTGGAGGATTAGAAATATGACTATTGCTTTCTAATTGGCTGTTTTTGCATTAATTGCTACTTCATTGATTTTATTGATTAGTGTACCTATTGTATTTGCTTCTTCTGATGGTTGGTTGAGTAACAAAAATGTAGTATTTTCTAGTACATCATTATGGATTAGATTAGTCTTTCTAGTAGGTATTCTTAATTCTCTCATCTCTTGAAGCTATTTGTTATATATCAAAAATGAAATGACCCCTCCCCCCGAATTCTTTTGAATTGTGAGACACATTAAAAAAAAATGGAATATAAAAGCCCTCCAAAATAAAGAAAACTAAGATATTATAGGGAGGGGTCAAACTTACTCTAGTGAAAAAATCTTCTATCTTATATATAATATTAATCAAATAGTGAAAAAGATTAAAATATAATATTTTAAAAACAAGGTAATGCAAGGTGAAAAATCTATTTATAATATAATATTTATAATATAAGCTATTACGTATTTTAATAAAAAAAATTTAATAAAGGCATATTATGCAATAATAATAAATTGAAATCAAGATTAATCATTAAATTATATTGGGTTATATTAGTAAAATCTATATTTTTTTTATGCATAATTATATATTATATTAGCAAAAGTGACTTCACCAAAAGGGCTATGCGTGATTATAGTTTGCAAGTATAAAAAATAGATATATTATATTAAAAATATTACCTACAATAAAGTATTTAATAAATTCAATATATCTTTGATCTATTTTATTGTGTAAAATAATTAAAATAAATTTTGATGCATTATACCACATCTAATTTTTAATTGCTATAATAATTATTTTTAATGGTATTCTAATTAAAAATAATTATAAAAATATAATCAAACCTGTGCAACGCACGGATATTCTATCTAGTCTAGTATTAAGTAATTGCACTTAAAATTGTTCTTTCAGTTAATTATTGCATGACCTATATCTGTTTGCAATTAATATTTACTCTAATTGGCGGTTAAAATTTACTGTATTGTATAATTATTACTTGATTCAAGTAGTAAGGTCATTTGCTATTAAAATTCATTTTCATTTTCACTATTAGGAAAAAGATTCACTCTCATTTACAATTATTACATCATTCAAGTAGTAACAATATTAATCTTGTATCTTTAAATATAATTAGATTAAAATTTAAATAACTACTTTGATTTGTTAGCTCATAATAACATTATTTTTGTAATTTTAATTTTGATTATTAATCTACTTCAAATTCTTTTAGAAATTTAAAATTACATTTATTTTTAAAGCAACAAATAAAATATTTTTACTTCAAAAACATTCAATAGTCAAATTTGGAGGAAGAAATGGCCTTAACATCCTCGAAAAATATTAATTTCGTGTGATACGTTATTTAGTTACATATAACAATATATTTATCTATGAATTTATAAAGTTGAAATTTGTAACACCCTCTCAAGTATAGTACTTTGCTTAAGTCATAGTACTATATTCGGTAGATGTTGTTGTTTCTTGAACAGACTTTGTCTAACAGCAGCCTTTAGCCGTCTTCAATATTTCTTAAATTACCTGGAGATAATACAGAAATAAACATAGAATTAAGAATTTAAAATTCTCAGTAGGATTTACTAAACTATCACACATAGTGCCGTCTTATTATCTCTCACTGCTTCGCTTTATTATGAAAGAGGTGATCATGCCAAATAAATTGTTCAGTTTTATAGTTTGAAAACGTATTATCTGAAGCAAAGTTCACTTTTATTCACACTTGAATTAGTATGGAAGTAACATGGTAAATGCATAATTCATATTTAGAATAACAGTAACAATATACTCAGATATAATAACTTCGGCATATTAAGAATTTGGAACATACATATGCAAATACCTCAACTTGGACTCATGCAATAGCACTTGTAATTTCTTTAATTTTCCTTAACCTTCCTTTTTGACACACCTAGGTAGTACGTATTGCTATCCCTAGGGTGTTTGCATATATCTACACTTGAGCGTTATGTATCGCCATCCTCAAGCAAATCCTTAAGCATAGCCTTACTCAACTTTTTTGGTATACCTAAGCGTTATGTATCGCCGTCCCTAGGTTGCCTGTATGTGTTTGCACCTGAGCGTTACGTACCACTGTCCTCAAAGTACAGTCTTTCTAAATTTCCTTTACTTTGCTTAGTACATTTAGGCATTACGTATCGCCATCTCTACGGTACTTGTGCACGTCTACACTTGAGCGTTATGTATCACCGTAGGCTTTCTTATCTTCTTTTCAAATATTCATGCTTGCATGACATACATGTGCATCACACATAAATATTAATTTATAAACATTCACAAGTATCACTAATCTCTGCCAGAAATTAGGCAGTATAACAGATCAAGTTTGCTTCCCCATAAATAGTGTCAATCAGCCAGACAGTCATTCACACAGAAATATCAATGCACGATATATATATATATATATATATATGTATGTATATATGTTTCAATAATCAAACAAAGTTTCATAACCTTGGTTTTGAATTAGGTTTTTGCCATTTCTTTTTTATTCTGCCTGATTTTTGTAAATTAAGCCATAAATTCATCTTAACTCATTTAGACCTGAATTTTGGATATGTTGAAGTATTATATGTCTAGTTTCTAACCTCTTTGGTTCCATTGAATTTTGATATATATAACTCAAGTTATTGAAGATTTACCTAGGCTTGTCCTATAGTAGATAGATTTAAGCTCTGAAAAGTAAAAATTCACTAAAAATGGAAAAACTAATTGAAACTATATGAAACCTATATGGTTTTAAAGCTAACTGAACCAATTTTCATTTCCAACAAGTTTCATCCCTTTTGAATAAGTAGAACTCAAGTTATGAGCTCTTGAAATTGGCTAACTTGAACTACCCTATTCTAGCCTGGTTAGGACTTGGGGTGACTTGCATGAATTATTGGGAACAACAGAGATGAATTTGGTCTTGAAATTTTTATGGCATGTCACCTATGTCTTGAATTCCTAACAAAATTGGTTGCACTCAATTAGAAGGAGTATAGGGCAAGTTATACCTCTCGAAATCTAGTCTGCTCAAAATCAGGGATAGAATTCTAGGGTTAATTTCAAAAAATCATATCGCACTCAATACTAATCCAATGACTTTATATTTTATATGGTTGGAAAGCTCTAAATGTCTAGTTTCAAATAAAAATGGGTTCATCAAGTTGTGGTGGTTGTAGACAGATCCGTACACTCCAAAAGTACAGAGGCTGTGAAGTTTTCTAGGTTTTCAGATTCTAATTTGCTACCTTTCTTGTTTTTCATGCAAGATTCAATCCTAATTCAACCAAATACTTGCCAAACTAGCCATAAATCATCATATATCCTCAATTAGATGAGTAGAGCAAGATTTCTTAACAACCACAAATTCACTAAAATCAAACAAGAACTTGAATCCTACCTTAAAATTGAAGCTTGAGGTTGGAAAATGGAAGCCTTAAGTGTGGAAAGTGGTGTGGGATGAAGAAGTAAGAGGAAGAGGATGAAAAGGGGAAGCAATATGAGAGAGAGAGCTCAGCCCTCTTGATGCATGAAAATAAGGAGAAGGAAAATGAGGAATTGTGAGATCTCATGACACAAGGTAGTTAGGAGTTTGGCACTTGATTAGTGGTTGGGTTTGTGGTGCTTGTTGAGCCATTTTCCCCCATTCTTTAGCTGTAGCTTGTCGCCACTTTGGCGGGAAATGGTGGCTGAATTTCAACCACTTATGCTAGGGTTTTCATCACATAATCCTATTGATTCGGTTCCGGCGGTTTAATATATCGAATCTTTATTGATTTCCTTCAAATCGGCAAGTCATAACTAAATGGTTTTGAGAGTTCCTATGTATCTATCCTGCTTAATCCCTTTAATTAACTTCTAAATAACTTTATAGATTCAATAAAATCGAATAAATCAATTAATAGCGTAAATTAGACATTTTGCAAAATTCAAGGCCTGTCTATTTTCTATTTTTCGTAACTAATGGCATTTTCATAATTTTGGGTAAGTCTAGGGGCATCCCATGTCATTTTACATGTGGATACCTCTGTGGCTTAACTGGGCGAGGTTTAGGTTTCTACATTTCTGCGACGTAGTTATGCTTCATTTAAAACCTTATTCTGCTAATTCTATTGATATAAAGACCTAAATGTCATATTCTAAAAAGTTCAGGGGTAATTATGGAAGGAATCTTTGGGGGTCTATAACACCCTCTATTATATAAGCCGTGCTCGAGTCATGGAGTTATATTAAGAGATTATCACTGTGTTAAAAGAATCTTCAAAATGAGAAAAATATAATACATGACCCTTTAACTGTACACTTTATTACTGAAATATAGCTCATACATTTCGTTATCTCTGATATATATGGAGAATAAAATAATTACAATTTAAAAGAATTTTGTGACTAACATGTCACATAGAACTTGCTTCTGCTAGTCATCAACTAGTTTCAGTAGTCTCTTGATTTAGTTTACCTTCGAGTCTTGCTCTGTGAACGTCCCAGTATTCCACCTCACACTTGATTTCCAACTTAGGAGCTGGAATGTTTACGGAAAAGAAAAACATACAAACAAGCAGTGAGAACCTACGGTTCTCAGTAGATAATTTCAAACCATACAGTGTCATCATAAACATCCTAGCCGCTTCGGTTTCTTAAGAAAACGTGAGCACATATTCACCACCAGTGGTTCAGTTTTAAGTTGAAAACATCTTTCTCGAAGCGGGTTATATTTTAACAATCACCTGCCATGTCATATGAAAGCCATAAAAATATGAATAGTAAAATACGCTTCATCAAGAAACATAATAACATTATGGCTTAACAAGATAATTGAAAATGCACATAAAATGCTTATACTTGACTGTATGCAAGTGCACTTGACTTAATTCATATCTTTCTTTAACTTGCAACTTGATCTTCATAAACATTTCCATTACTTGGTCCCCTGGGAGTTCTTGGCCATTTTAGACTCCTGGGTAATAGCCTGCTTTTCAGGATCGAGCTTGTTTCTATACAGGAATGCCGGGTTTACTTTCCCCAACCTCTCCACCGATCTATTCCCCTTAACTTTTTATCCGGGGCTGGCCCAAGTATCATGGAACTTTTATAATAATATAATCTTTACATTCATCATAACATAACTTTTATGACTTTCATAATTTTCTTGAAAATGCACATGTAACAATATGTATATCATAACTCATGCATAGACTTTACCGAAATTTTGGCAGCATAACGGAGCGTGTCTGCTTTTCCATGAATAGTGCTAGTATGTTAGAACACCAATTTCTCATAGAAGTCACAATATTGCATTCATAATTCATCATTGAACTCATAGAAGCATTAGTCCCATTAAGGTAGAGTTACTGTCTCATCATAATCATTCAACCCGATTTTTGTAAATCAAGTCATAATTTCTACTAACTGATTTGGATCTCAATTTTGGATTATATGTCTATTTTCTAACCTCTTTGGCCCCATCAAATTTTCATAACTATAGCTCAAGTTATATAGGTTTTATCCTGGCCTACCCTGTAGCTAGCCAAAATCACACTCTTAAAAGTAAAAATCTACTAAAAATCAAAAACTAATTCAAATCATATGAAATTGGTCTCATATTAAAGCTAACAGGACAAACTTTCATTTTCAAAAAGATCCATTCCTTTTGACTTAGTAAGGCTCGAGTTATAAGCCCTGAAATTTGACCTTCCTAAACTGCCCTGTTTTGGCTTGGTTTGGATATATGGTAACTTCTTTGAACTACTGGGAGCATAAGGGACCATAACGAACTTAGAATTTTATTGAAGGATATTCTCCTACGTGTAAGCTTTCTAACAAAGTTAGTTTCACTCAATTTGGGGTTGTGTAGATTGAGTTACACCCTTCTCAAGTCACACTACTCGGATGAAAGTCCTAATTCCTAGGTCAAACTTCAAAAATCCATATCTCTTTCAATATTAATCCAATGGCCTTATATGATATATTTATGGAAAGCCCTAAATATCTAGTTTCATATAAAAATGGTTTCATCAAATTTAAATGGCGATAGGTAGAGCCGTACACTCTGCCGTACAGACTGCCGAGGGTTTTAGGTTTTCCAGCTCCTCAGCTCTTCCTATTTTTATCCTTTCTTGCTTCCAATTCGATTTTAACCTCACCAACAGCCAATCAACCAACCATATATCATCATAATCATTCAATCAATACATCAAAGATTAAGGAAATAAGCCACCACCAGCCATCCAAGATTAGAGAATCAATACAAGGATTAAACCTCTACCTCTTGCTATGTATGCTTTGGCTTGATTTTGGAGTTTGAATCAATAAAACTTGGTTGAGCTTGAAGGTTGGATGGAGTTGGGTGAGTGAAGAAGAGAAGGAGAGAGCTGAAAGAGGGGAGAAGGCAGCACAGCAAATGGAGCTGAAGGAGAGAAAGAAATGAGTCATATAAACTTGAAGTGGTAGTTGGCTTCTTGCAACATGGTTGGTTCAAAAGTGCAAGGCTAAATTTCAGCCAACTTTCCTCCTTTCTTGTGGCCAAAGTGGCACCACTTTCATGCATTAAGTGACTGAATTTCTTGTGGCTGATTTCCAGCCATGCTTCCCTTCTTTTGTGGTTTAATGTGACTTACTTATCCTCCACGCGAAATAAGAACTCGTTTGCACTTGGTCTGAACTCGGAACTCGTATCCATCTTGAGTAAAGTCGGAACTCTGGTCCATCTAATTTGAACTTGGAGATTAGTTTGAATATCGAAACTCGAGTTACTTGGAAATAGGTTATGAAATCGGAAATCTTGTTAAAAAAATAAAATCTGAGATCAGAAATCACAGTAAACAATTTATCTTAAAATTGGCGGTCAAAGACGAGGTCATGAAACATAAAAGACTTAAACTTGAAAGTTGGGGGTTTTACGAAAACTTGGAAATTAGTATCAGGACATAAAACCTTATGTACCCGGAAATCGGAACGCATCTAATCTCGGGAGTTGGTCACAAACTCAAACTCTTGAATGTGAATGGAAACTAGAACGCTCTTGAGTTAAGTTCGGATTTCGGAACATAAATAAACTCGGACATCGGTAATCTGGTTTGGAGCAAGAGTTAAGTCAGAAATCGGAATTTGTGTAAATTCTGTTTGAACTTGAAGATCAACTCAGGGATCTGAACTCGTGTCCATTCTATTTGAGATCAACCCTGAGATCGGATATCGTGAAAATTTAACCTTTCATTTGAAACTTGAAGTCGGAAATCATGGCCATTTCATTCGAATTGGAGATGAGGCCGGAAATCGGAAAAATTGTTCATTTCACTTGAACCTTGGGAATAAGGTTGAAAGTCGGAACTCGTGGCGGATGTTACAATACCACCCTCCTTAAAAAAAATTTTGTCCTCAAAATTTAGTACATTAAAAGAGTTTAGGATACTCCTTCTTCATGTCCGCTTCTAGTTCCCAAGTATAGTCCTCCACATCTTCTCTTCCCCATGCTCCCTTTACTAACTGCACCTTTTGTTTCGAAGTTGCCTGTTGTTCCTGTCTATGATCCGTACCAGTTGCACGTGGAAAGTCAACTCTTCTTTTAGCTATATTAACTCAGGTTCTAGAGAGTGTGTAGGGTCAAGCTGATACTTTTTGAGATAAGAAACATGGAAGACATCGTGAAGGTTTGATAGATGGGGAGGTAAAGCAATTCGGTACGCAATTGATCCGATCCGTTTCAAAATTTGGAAGGGACCGATAAAGCGGGGACTTAGCTTCTTGACCTTAACTGCTCTACTTTTCCCTGTTGTAGGCATAATCTTAAAAAATACGTGGTCTCCTTCTTAAAATTCCAGAGGCTTTCTCCTAGTATCTGCGTAACTCTTCTGACAGCTCTGAGCGACAAGCATCTTACTTCGAATCCTCTTGACCTGTTCAGTGGTTTGCTCAGCTAGATCAGGCCCCAATAGGGTTGATTCTCCTGTCTCATACCAACATGATGGAGATTGGCTCTTCCGTTTGTACAATGGTTCATAAGGAGCCATGCCGATACTAGCGTGATAGCTATTGTTGTAGGCAAATTCGGCTAGCGGCAAGTACCGATCCCAATTCCCACGGTGCTGCAATATATAGGCTCGTAGCATGTCTTCTAAGGTTTGAATTGTCCTTTCTATTTGGCCATCCATTTGCGGGTGATATGCAGTGCTTAGGCACAACTTAGCACCAAACGCCTTTTGTAAGGCTCCCCAAAACCGTGAAGTAAACCTTGGGTCTCGATCAAAGATGATGGTTGAAGGGATCCATGCAACCTTATAATCTCTTGAATGTATAGATGAGCTAATTTTTCCAACGAATAATTTGCTCAAATGGGTAAGAAAGTAAGCAGATTTGGTTAATCTATCCACGATAACCCATATGGCATCATATCCTGCTGGCATTCTTGGTAATCCCATCACAAAATCCATGGAGATACTCTCCCACTTCCACTCAGGGATTTCCAAGGGTTGTAACATTCCGAAGGGTTTTTTGATGCTCCACTTTCACCTTCTGATAGGTCAAGCACTTGCTCACGAAGTTCGCCACATCTGTTTTCATGCCCGGCCACCAAAACATTTTCTTAAGGTCTCGATACATTTTAGTGATGCTAGGATGTACTGTGAATTCACCTTTGTGTGCTTCATCCAAGATCCTTCCTCAGAAATCATTCCCCTCGAGTACACACATTCTGTTATGATGCCGCCATATGCCCTCTTTATCTTGAGCAAAATCCATTAATTTCCCTGATTGCACAAGATGAATTGTATGTTGAAAGATAGCATCCTGCTGCTATGCTTGTCGAATTTGCTCTAAAGGGTCTTGGGAGTTATAAGGATTCCCAAATTAAGATTTTAGAAGCTTTCCATAGGCTCCATCTCCTTAATCATCATCCAGGCGATGGTCAACGATTTTCTGCTCAAAATATCTGCCATAATGTTTGCCTTGCTTGGGTGGTATTTCAATTCGAATTCATAGTCCTTAAGAAGTTCCATCCACCTCCACTGCCTCATATTTAATTCCTTTTGATCAAAGAGATACTTCAAACTCTTATTATCAGAAAAGACCTCAAACCTCGCTCCATACAGGTGATGTCGCCATATCTTCAAGGCAAATACTATTGCTGCTAATTTGAGATCATGTGTCGGATAATTCCTTTCATGTGGCTTTAATTGTCGAGAGGTATAAGCTACTAATTTCCCGGTTTGCATCAACACGCATCCTAATCCTTGCTTGGAAGCATCACAATAGACCTCAAATAATCCATGAGGGTCTGGCAAGGCTAACACTAGTGCCATGGTTAACCGTCTTTTCAAGTCTTGAAAACTCCGTTCGCACTCCAGCATACATTCAAACGGGACATTCTTCTTGGTTAGCTTAGTCATGGGCAAGGCTATTTGAGAAAAATTCTTAACGAATCGCCTGTAATATCCAGCTAAGCCCAGAAAACTCCTAACTTCAGTAACCGTGGTCGGCCTCTCCCAATCTATAGAAATCCCTCCTTGGGATACCACATGGCCTAGAAATTTTACTTCCTGCATCCAAAATTCATATTTGGATAACTTAGCATAGAGTTTTCTTTCTCTTAAAATTTGCAGAACTAGCTGCAAGTGTTCCGCGTGCTCTCGCTTCGTCTTCGAGTAGACAAGTATATCATCGATGAAAACCACTACAAATTTGTTTAGATATGGGCAGAATATTCGATTCATATAATCCATGAATACTCTTTGAGTGCGTTCGTCAGTCCAAACGACATCACGGTATACTCATAGTGTCTGTAACGAGTTCGAAAAGCTGTTTTAGGGATATCTTGTTCCCGAACTTGAATTTGGTGATATCCGGAACGCAAGTCGATCTTGGAGAATACCGTTGCACCTTGTAGTTGGTCCATGAGATCATCAATCCTTGACAGTGGATATTTATTCTTAATCGTCACTTTATTCAGCTGTCGATAGTCCACGCATAAGCGCATGCTTCCATCTTTCTTTTTGACCAATAAAACTGGAGCTCCCCATGGCGACGCACTTGGCCGTACAAATCCTTTTCCCAAGAGTTCCTCGATTTGTTTCTTTAGTTCTGTTAGCTTCAAAGGTGACATCCGATGCGAAGCTATAAATATTGGTCCTGCACCTGGGACCAACTCGATGGCAAACTCAATTTCTCTCTCAGAAGGGAATTCAGGAATATCTTTTGGGAAAACATTGGGATATTCCTTATCAACTGGAATCTCCTCCAGTTTCTGTTCAACTTCCGTCACATTAGCTGATAGGAGGATGTATCCTTGACTCTTCGACCTATTACAGTTTACTAATAAAGAGTTTAGATAGAAGAGTGGTGAGGCTTGGGATTCAGAAGATGAAACCGGGGGGAATATCACCGTCTTATCAGAGCAATTGAGCATGACTTGATTGGCGGAAAGCCAGTTCATGCCCAGAATTAGGTCAAGTCCAGAGAAAGGGAGACAAATCAAATTGGCTGCGAAGGTCCTACCCTCAATTCGAAGAAGTATATTGATGCATATTTGACTAGTTTTAACAGGTTCATTGGTAGGAGTAGAAACTAGTAGATTATAAGGCAATTCAGAAATTGGTAATTGCAAAACAGCCACACAGTCATAAGAAATAAATGAGTGGGAGGCACCCGAATCATAAAGTACAGTTAGAGTCTCACTATCCACTTCGCAGATACCTTGAATTAGTCCCTCGGACTTGTCAGCTTCTTCTGTATTCATTATAAAGACCCGTTCTTGACGTTGAGGTCTACATGATTGTGATCACTATGGTGTCGATTTTAATTTATTCTTGAGGAAAAACCTACTCCATCCTGTGGACTTACAAAAGTCTCCCATATACCTAACCGAAACTTCTGCCCTTAGCTTTTTTCACTCTGCTTCATCCATCCACTCTACAAATTTTCTTAATGAAGGATTAGGTCTTTACAATGTGGTATTATTACAATCCAAAGTAAAAACCATTGACTGAATTTTGCTGACAAAATACCTTTAGGGCAGTCTTATGAAGAAAGTAAGGGTACCATCCATGCCGCATGAAATGACCTCATTAGCAGGTAATAATCTTGCTCTTGTCAAGTATTAAAGTTACAAAACTAGGCAAAAGAATCCCCTGGATTCAATCTAGAAAAGATGGGCTGGATCGATAATTACAATAAAGCAAGCCCCATCACGGTCGTTTCAACTAAAATTCGCCTTAATGATAGGAAGTCTTGACCACCGGCAACACCTTGCAACCAACCTCCTTGATATAACTAAGTTTACTGTGTCCATAGCAAACTGTCCGACATAATTCCTTTGATTGATTCCCCAATTTTCTGTACTCCTCAACTTACTCTATTGTTTATCCCTTTATGCCATCGCTACTTTCTAGGAGTATTATCCCTAATAATTATGTATAGAAGGTGCCTAGTAAGCCTGCTAGGTGTTTTAGGCTTCTATTTACACAAAACCTTATATTGAGGTGATCAGGCTCAATATTCAGTCGAGTGCAACAGGTAGTCCACAACACTCACAACAACTCTGCCATGCATAATATCTCTCACGTCCTCTTCACGAGGACCTAAAGCATGGTTTATCTAAATTCTCAGAGTATGCCTCAGAAGCATAATCAGTCCATCCATGGGCTTATATAGACTAACGCTCACGATACCAAAATGTAAAACCCTATTATATAAGCGGGTTTCGAGTCACGGAGTAAGAGGTTGTCACTGTGTTAAAAGAATCTTTAAAATGCTGAAAAATATAATATATGGCCCTTCATTGTACACTTTATTCTTGAAATATAGCTCATACATTTCGTTATCTCTGATATATATGGAGAATAAAATAATTACAATTTAAAAGAAATTTGTGACTAACATATCACATAGAACTTGCATCCGCTGCGCGTCAACTAGCTTCAATAGTCTCTTGATTTAGTTTGCCTCAGAGTCTTATTCTGTGAACGTCCCAGTCTTCCACCTCACACTTGATTTTCAACTTAGGTGCTGGGATGTTTGCGGAAAAGAAAAAAAATATACAAGCAGACAGTAAGAACCTATAGTTCTCAGTAGATAAATTCAAACATTACAGTGTCATCATAAACATTCCAGCCACTTCGGTTTCTTATAAAAACCAATGTGAGCACATATTCACAACCATTGGTTCAGTTTTAAGTTGAAAACATCTTTCTCGAAGCGGATTGTATTTTAACAATCACTTGCCATGTCGTATGACAGTCATAAAAATATGAATAGTAAAATATGCTTCAACAAAAACATAATGACATTATGACTTAACAAGATAATTGAAAATACACATAAAATGCTTATACTTGACTGTATGTAAGTGCACTTGACTTAATTCATATCTTTCTTTAACTTGCAACTTGATCTTCATAAACATTTCCATTACTTGGTCCCATAGGAGTTCTTGGCCATTTTAGACTCCTGGGTAATAGTTTGCTTTGCAGGATCGAGCTCGTTCCTATATAGGAATGTTGGGTATACTTTCCCCGACCTCCCTACCGATCTATTCTCCTTAACTTTTTATCCGAGGCTAGCCCAAGTATCATGGAACTTTCATCATAACATAATCTTTATATTCATCATAACATAACTTTTATGACTTTCATAATTTTCTTGAAAATGCACATGTAACAACATGTATATTATAACGGAATGTGTTTGCTTTCCCATGAATAGTGCCAGTATGTCAGAACACCAATTTCTCATAGAAGTCACAATGTTACATTCATAATTCATCATTGAACTTATAGAAGCATTAGTCTGCCTCATCATAATCATTCAACCCGATTTTTGTAAATCAAGCCATAATTTCTATCTAACTCATTTGGGCCTCAATTTTGAATGTGTTAAAGTGTTATGTGTCTATTTTCTAACCTCTTTAGTCCCATCAAATTTTGATAACTATAGCTCAAGTTATATAGGTTTTATCCCAGCCTGCCCTGTAGCTAGCTAGAATCACAATCTTAAAAGTAAAAATCTACTAAAAATCGAAAATTGATTGAAATCATATGAAATTGGTCTCATATTAAAGCTAACAGGACAAACCTTCATTTGCAAAAAGATCTATTCCTTTTGACTTAGTATGGCTCAAGTTATAAGCTCCAAAATCTGACCTTCCTGAATTGCCCTATTTTGGCTTGATTTGGACATAGGGTAACTTCTTTGAACTACTAGGAGCATAGGGGACCATAACAAACTCAGAATTTTATTAAGGGATATTCTCCTACGTGTAAGCTTTCAAACAAAGTTGGTTTTAGTCAATTTAGGGTTGTGTAGAGTGAGTTACACCCTTCTCGAGTCACACTACTCGGATGAAAGTCCTAATTCCTAGGTCAAACTTCAAAAATCCATATGTCTTTCAATAGTAATCCAATGGTCTTATATATATATATATATGTATGGAAATCCCTAAATGTCTAGTTTCATATAAAAATGGTTTCATCAAATTTAAACGGCAATAAGCAGAGCTGTACACTCCGCCGTATGGACTATTGATGGTTTTAGGTTTTCCAGCTCCTCAGCTCTTCCTATTTTTATCCTTTCTTGCTTCCAATTCGGTTTTAACCTCACCAACAGCCAATAAACCAACCATATATCATCATAATCATTCAATCAATACATCAAAGATTAAGGAAATAAGCCACCACCAGCCATCCAAGATCAGAGAATCAATACAAGGATTAAACCTCTACCTCTTGCTATGTGTGCTTTGGCTTGGTTTTGGAGTTTGAATCAAGAAAACTTGGTTGAGCTTGAAGGTTGGATGGAGTTGGGTGAGTGAAGAA
>JAVHNN010000533.1:0-22799 GCA_031439585.1 Pterocarpus macrocarpus
TTTTTGTTGCACCTACACTAGCATTTGTTCCCCATCTTGCTCTTCCTCCAATGGCACCCTCTTACAAGTAACATTAGCAAACATAACAGTGACCATCATTAAAGCCCCAAGGCAATCAATGACCCCATCAACGTGCTGCCGACAACTTGCCCCTCCCTGCCTGCAAGGAGCACCCTGAATCCAATGGCTCCCAGTAGCGACGTCGTGTAATAGTATCAAGAATGAAATTACAAAAATTATGCTTCCTTCCAATAGAACAGAAAATTAAGAAGTCTAGAGTCTCAAGTATCTCAATATAACAGGGAATACAACCAGAAATCAACAGAAGAGTGGCATTGTAATGAAAGTATAAGATTGAACAAGATTATCTCCACTTGAGGAGCTTTGATAATCCCAAATCAAGAAGGAAAAAATTGTCAGAGAGAAGCTAGAAGCGAGGTCGAGAGAAAGAGAATATTTAGAGGAATAGAAGATACCATAATTAGCTTATCTCACAAAGTCTTTCTATCAGTTGCTTTCTACCCTCACTCTGCTACTCCTCGTCAATCCCTAATTTTTAGGATCTGCTACCTGTCCTTTAAGCCTAACTAACTTGCCTTTTGTCATTTTGTCCAATCTGTGATTTCCTTCCACTTTAGCACCCAAGTCACAAGTCTTATTGGCCTTATCACTAGTATATGTTATAGTACCATCCCTTTTTGAAGCAACCTTGTCCTCAAGGTTGATCTGAGGAAAGTCCTTGAGAAATTTGTGAGCATTTTCCCAAGTCACAAATTCTATTGTGCCTCCTTCCCACTATACCAATAGCTATGTCTCTGACTGTTGTCCTTGCATGAGTGAGCGCTTAGCTAGGATAGCTTTAGGAGCTAATATGGGACCCTGCTTCAAAGTGGTTAATGGTAAGGGAAAATACTGCTCTTTATTGTCACCATGAAATTTCTTCAGTAATGAAATATGATAACCGAGTGGTTCTTAGCAAAATCTGTGACTCTAATTTGTAAGACACTGGACTGAATTTTGCTATGATCTTGAAGAGACCAAAGAATCTGAGGCCAAGTTTTTTATTCTTCCTTAAGGCCAATGAGTGTTGTCTATATGGCTAGAGTTTCACCAACACCAAGTCACCTACCTATAATTCCCAATGTCTCCTTTTACTATCTACATGATCCTTCATATACTATTGTGCCTTAAGCAAATTCTTCCTCAGTTGATCCAGCACTTGATCCCTTTGTTGCAGCATACTCTGCAATTCTGGTGTGTCAGAAGGATTCTTGTCATATCGAATAAGCTTGGGAGGGTCTCAGCCATAGAGTACTTTGAAGGGACTCATCTAAATGCTATGATGGTATGAAGTGTTATACTAGAATTGAGCCCAAGTCAATATCTTTAGCCAAAGCCTTGGATGATCATGAAGTGTTATACTGGAATTGAGCACCTCACTTTGGCCATCAGTTTGGGGGTGGTAAGAGGAGCTCATAGCCAAATAGGTACCTTGTAATTAAAAAAGTTGTTGCCAAAAATGATTGATGAAAACCTTATCTCGATCTGAGACAATAGACTTAGGAAAGCCATGGAGTTTGAAAATGTGACTAATAAAAGCTTCTGCAACCATCTTGCTAGTAAATCACTCTTGAGAGGAATGAAACAAGCAAATTTTGATAAACAGTCCACAACAACCATTATCATAGTATAAGTATTCGTTGGTGGGAGTGCAGTGATGAAGTTCATACATATGTCTTCCCAAACTTGAGAAGGAATTGGCAGTGGTTGTAATAGGCCTGCTAGCAGCTTGTTTTCAACCTTAGCTCACTGGCAAATAGCACAATTCCTTCTGCCTTTATAATGTTACCATTGCCAACTATTACTCGAAACATAGGAGCTTCTTCAATTGGAAGTTTTAAGAATTTGGTGATGTGAGGTTGTAAAAAATTGTCTAAGCTACCTCCATCAATAAGGACTTGAATATCCAAGCCTTGGATCGTGCATTGAGCTGTCCTATTCTAGGCCAGTTTTAACCTAAGCCAACTTCATTGATGTGATGGGAACAAATGACAACGAATTAAACTCTGAAATTTTTATGGGATATTCTCTCATGTGTTAGCTTTCCAAAATCTTTGGTTGCACTCAATTTGAGGTTGTATAGGTGAGATATACACCCTCTCTCAACCCATGCTGCTCGGGTGAGAACCCAGATTTCTAGGTCTAACTTCAAAAATTCATAACTAATTCTATACTAATCCAATGACCTATTATGATATATGTGTGGAAATCCCTGAATGTCTAGTTTCACCTAAAAATGGTCTCGTTAATTTTTAATGGTGGGAGACAAAGCCGTACACTCCGCCGTACGGACTGCCGAGGGTTTGAGTTTTCCAGCCTCTCAACTTTTTCATATCTTCATCCTTTCTCACTTTCAATTCAGGTTTTAACCTCATAAACAGCCCATAACTCAGCTATAATTCATCATAATTATTCAATCAACATATCAAAATCAAGAGATTGGACCACCATCAATCCTTCAAGAATCAAAAAGTCAAGTAAGAATTTAGAACCTCTACTCTTACTATGAATGATTTTGGTTTAAGTTTGTAGTCACAACTTGGTAGAATTTCAAAGTGTAATGGAGGAGTTGGGTGAGTGATGAAAAGAAAAGAGAGAGCTGGAGTGAAGTATGCAACGTGAGAGAAGAGTCTGAAGAAGAGGAGAAGAGTGTGTTATATAAGCATGAGTAGTAGTTAACTTGGAAAGTTTTGATTGGCCTCAAAAACATAAGGTGAGTTTCACCAACCTTGCTATCCACGCTGCCTTATTTGTGTGGTAGAAATTGCTCTCCACGCCACCTAAAGTGGGACTAGTTTCCAATATATTCTGAAAATGAAATCGAACTTGTACTCTCTATAAAGTCGAACTCATGAACATCCCGCATATGAAGTCGAACCGGAAATGTATCCATTTATTTCAAATTTTGAGAGCCCTGATGTGAAGCCAAGCACTTAAAGTCAAGTCGTGAATTTCGATCTCTAACTAGGGAGGATAAAGAAATGAGAGCTCTTGGTATTAAACTCGAGATCTAACTCGTGAAAATTTAACTCGGACCGGAGACAAGTTCAAAATCTGATCTCGTGTCCATTTCTCGTCGAGATAAAATCGACGTTGAACTTAGTGTTAAGTCGGGAAATCTTAAGATAGAAATTAGAAACATCACCACTTGAAATGAAATCGAAATCGAATTCATACTGATGAGGTCGAAATTCTTATACGCCTACACAAGGTCGGAAATCGGAGAATGCAGCCGGCCCTTAAGCCTTGGAAACGAAGTCGGAAATTGAAACTATGACTAAGGTCGGAAGTCGGAATTTATAAGACAAACTCGAAAATCGGAAATTTCAACGTTAAAGGAGATCGGAGGTCAGAAATCGGACGTTACATCCATCCTAGGAGACCACAGTTGCATAGAGTGGCCCTCTTTTGGCATCTCATATGGCCTTGAGCCATAGGCACAGTTTTCTTTTGTCTTTTCATGTATTCACACTAGATAAAATGTCCTTTTAAGGACCTTATAAAGATGCACTTCATGGTCACGGACCCGTTTCTTTTGTTTTGATGGTCTTGCTTATTGTACTCATTGTCTATATATGTATATGAATATATGAGACTACGCTTAGATATATGTCAGAGATGTTGTGATATATTTACTTTTGCCTGAATTATTTAATTTCTTCTACTTCACAGTGTGCCTTTTACGACACATATCACATAGGTGAAATGAAGCCAAGCTGATGATCCATATTCAGTTTAAATATCAACTCTGCTATATTAATAAATTAAGGTAAACTAAGTAAGAGTTATGAGCATGTAATGAACAACCGAGTAAAATATTATGACTTAAGTATAGTATTGTATTTGGAAGGATGATACATTCTTGGTATCAGAGCCGTTTGTCCTAGCAAAGGTTTGAGGATTAGACTGACTATACTTCGTACATACTCTATATTTATTAGATGATTTCATGTATTGAATCTAGTCTGCTTAGATAACATATAGGAACACAAGGTGCATGATTGCCTGGTTTAATGAAATATTAATTACTAGCACATTGAACTTAGTGTTGAGTCTCCATCAACTCAACAACTTTTGTTTTGTGTGTTTAGAACTTGATGGGCTTCCAGCCATGAGGTAGGACATGAACTGCACCTACACAAAAAGACTCATGTCGACTTCACGGGTACCAGTGAATATCCCAAGTTAGGCGTGAGAGATCGCTGTCCCTGCAGGCAGAGCTCTAGATCCTGCCTCCCACTGGAATGATCTCATTTTTGACCACATGCCTCTAATTCGAATGATCTCATATGGCCACGCCATCTGGCGGTAGAGTGATCTCATCTCCACCACACGCCTCCAAGTAGTAGGATCTCATTCTCACATGTCACATGCCAGAGCACGATCGCCATATCACACTCCTTAGAATGTGTAATCATCATCATGTCCTTAATCATAGGGTTCATGGATGCATATGCTTTAGTACCTTATCTTAAAACATCTCTCTATACTTGCATGATAGCCATAGTACTCATCATATGAAATATCCCTAACTCTCACATATTTCTACCTGAAATTTTGCAAAGATAATCTGATCGGGACTGCTTCCCCATGAATAGTGCTAGTTTCAACAGATAAATACTATTACAAAGGTGAAGAGATCAAATATAATGCATTAATCTTTCAAGCACCAACATGGAATTGCAACACTTAGACTTTAATTGAACTCATATATGCATTAAGGTGCCACAATCCATTAATTTTGGAAATCTCGCTTTCATATTCTTCAACTCTACTCTGTTTTAGAAATTAAGCCTTAAATTCATTTTTAACTCATTTAGATTCCTAAATTTTGGATATGTTGAATTGTTATGTGTCTAGTTTCTAACCTCTTTAGTCCCATTAAGCTTTGATATATGTAGCTCAAGTTATTAGAGTTCTACTCTCGGTCATTGCCTCAGAATTTCTGGGCCGTAATTACACATCTAAAAGTAAATATTCACTAAAAATTGAAAACTGATTGAAATCTATACAAAATTTGATATCATATTAAAGCTAACAATAAAACAACCTTTTATTTGAAATAAAGTTCCATTTCATTTTTCTTTGAGTCAGCAGCTTGAAAGTTATAAAGTCTGAAATTTTACTCCTCCTAGACTCACTCCTATTTTTGTACGCCCAATTTGGACTTAGGCTTACTTCCTTGAACTACTAGGACCAATTGGGGTCAAATAATCTAACTCTGAAATTTTTATGGGGTGTTAGTGCTGTAAGCTCTTCTAAAAAGCTTATTTTCACTCAATTCCCAAGTCGCATAGGGCAAGTTTTTTTCCCCTAAACAATCTTATTTGTCCTAGAATTAAACTCAAAACCTAGGCCGTAAATTCCCCAAAATTCATATCTCCTTCTAATACTAATCCAATGGCCTTATATTTTATCATGGATTGGAAATCCCTAGGTGTATAGTTTCACATAAAAATAGTTTCATTGAATTTAAGTGGCTGTAAATGGAGCCATACACTACTCAGACAGATCGGCCATGAGGGTTTCCCAAATTATCCTATTCCTCGTTGTTCTCCTTAATGGATTTTCATGCAAGTTTCAACCTAAAAACCCAAGAGTTTCATGCCAAACCACAGTCATGAATCATCATTTGTAATGTGATATATCATCTAATAAAGGGTGTGGAAATCCCAACCTTCATCAGCCACACACAAGAGAACTATGGAGATTATTGAACCCTACCTTCAATTTTTTATGCAAGACTAACTAGCTTTTGAGCTCTTCTTGACGGGGAAGTGATGGAAGCTTGAAGCATGAGGTGAAATGTAAGTGAAATGGAAGGAAGAAATGAGCGTAGGAGAAGATGCAGCTGAAGGGGCAAAGCATGAAAATGAAGCGGATAAGTGAAGGAAAAGACTATCCCAAAAGCTAGATGAAGCTGCTCGGGCAAGTTTCCATTCTTATCAGTTGAAATTTTTGTGGCATTAAATTGTTAGCTAACTCCACTCATTTTTGAGGTACAAGCTTCATGCTAGCAAATTGAGTGGTTATGTGGCTATGTATTTAGCAATTAAACATAGGGTTTAGGGTGTGCAATTTAGTATTGATTCCGTTTCCGGTAGTTAAAAATACCGACCCTACTGATTTCCCTTCAAATCGGCAAAATAGTTTGGAAAACTTTTTGTGAAAGCTTTCTTCTGCGTCTATTCTAATTCCTCAAGTCTAGTTTCTCTAATTAACATTTAATTAACTCCTAATTAACTCCTTTCTTCATTAACTTAATTAATTCTTATACATTCAATAAAGCTCGATAAATCAATTAATAACGTGATATTAAACTTAGCATAAATTCCTGATATTATACTAAATAATTTCTCATAGTCTTTTACACAACAATCTAAATTTTCTTTAGCCTCTAAAGATTTATAAGTCATCCCTAATTACCATCCTATTTTTCTAATAAATTGATTTCAACAAAAGGCAAAATCAATTGCACTATTTATTTGGGATTGTTATCTTTTTGCTTTTTCATAAATCCTTTTAATATTTTCCTCATTTGGTTTCCTAAACTAACTGACATTTTTGTAATTATGGGCACGTGAGATAAGGGCATCCCACGCCATTATTCCACATATGGGCACCTCCGTGAGCCCAATCTGGCTAAGAATTTAGTTTCTACATTTCTCACTATGTGATTCTCGATTCGCTTTAAACCCTATTCTACTAATTCTATTTGATCTAGGACCTAAATATCATTTTCTAAAATGTTCATGGCTATAAGGTTGTTGTGCACAATAACAAGAGTTCTTCTCCAAGGATCGCTTTTATCATTTCCTATTATGTTATAATGGGATCTTATGGCAAGTGTTACACTCATGGGAGATGGCGTATGCAATGAGAGAATAAGGCAATGCAAAGCACACCAAATGATGGATCTAACTGGAAGACACCATCTTGGTCCGATTGTAACACTCTTACTAGACAGCATTTCATGCTTAAGTCATAATCATATATCCGATAAGAGATTAAACATGGTATCATTCGAATAAATCTCTCTCAAGAGCATTAGTATTAATTAACTTAAATATAAATAAAAACACAATAAGAAACAGGTAATAATCAAGAAGTCAAATCTGGCCATAGATATGTATATAGATATCCGATTTCACACAGGTTTGTTAAAAAGTACAAGGTGTCAAAATGAGGCTTTGGCTAAGATACAAAATGAAACTGGCCAAGATCTATGAACAAAGACTCCTAATCTCGGTCCCTATGGGACATTTCATATACATTCCTAATATATATACCCATCCAACCAATGACCCAAATCTGTCAAAAGAGGTTGCCGGCCTCAGACATCTACTTCACCACTTCATGGTACGCCCTGAACTATCTATCCAGATCCGTAAGAGCAAACCTATTCTCCATGGGCGATCTACAGCAGTGAGCGATTGATTCTTGCCTGAGCAAGAGGGATGAGGAGGAACTCAGTCGCCTCATGGGTCCTTCCTCTCATGTCGCAGGCTGAAAGCACTCGGATGCTGTATAGTGGCAGAAGTGCAGGAGGAGCCATAGGAACGTCTGGGCCTGCAGTACCGGGCAAGTTGCCGCCGAAGCTGGGCCAGCGAGGAGGTGGAAATGGATGGGGGCCATATGAAGTGGAATGGCAATGCATGGGACAAAGCAGATCAAATCTGTGCGGTGCATCAGGGGTACCCGCGGTAAGTCTCTCGAAAAAGAAATATAAAAACGAAATCTGCACCGCCAGATATAGATACAGAGTCCAAAAAGTGGGTCGAGATGTATGCGTGAAGCTCCTGGGAACTCAATGAAGAGAACTCTGTCACACACTGCAGGCTCTATAGTCTCTGAGAATGACGCAATATATAATATGGTGAGAAATGAATATTTTCTTTCAAAGAGAAAATCCTAACTTCTATACATCTCATCATCACGTTATTCTCTGGGCTTGTTTTTGGCTGTGCAAGATTTTCAAATAGTACGGTAAAATGATTAAATATTTAACTTAAACACTCATTTGTAAAGCATACACCAAACAAGTTCAATTTTAATTAATGTGTATATACTAATGTGACTCAAACAAGAATTTACATATGTGAACAATAACATGTTATAGAAAAAATACAGAGATCTAGAACAATTAATAGGAAAAGTATTGGACACTGTGGCATTTGCATATGCAAATGAGAAGATGCATCTTATTCATGCTGAGTGCTTTTGCCAGCTTTATAACTTATTTCTATCTCAACTTGGTCCCTTGGGAGCGCTCACACATATACTCCTCGGTAATAGTCTCGCTTTCAGAATCCGAGCTCATTCCTGAGTACAGATGGCCAAGTTTCATTTCTCGACTCTTCCCACTCAATCTATTCCTCCTTAATTTATTCTCGGGCCGCTCAAAGTGATGTGGGAATTTTATAATGTCATGAAATAAATGCACATCTAACTTGTCTCTTTACATATGATGTAATTTCAAGTTGTCATAAATTTCTATAACATATGAATTTCTTATCTAAATTCCTAAGAAAGATAATCTGATCGAAAGTCCGCTTCCCCGTGAATAGTGCTGCATAACCACAGACATTTATACACTCCTACAATTTCAAGTATAGAGCAATAATTTAGTACAAGTGCATACATAACATCAATCAACAATCTCAATTAACAATTTGAATTTTTAAACATCAATAGAGTTTCACTTTAACCCCCCTGCTCGGCCTTTCGAATTTGGGGTGTCTCCATTCCTCATTCAGTTCAACTCATTTAAATCAAATTTCTTGGAATATATTATAGCTTCTTGTAGTGTCTAGTTTCTACTCTCTTTGGGTCCCATCTCATTTTTTGAGTTGTATAGCTCTAGACATAAACATTTTATCCTTCTAACATGTCCCCTCTGCTTCTAGCCGTAATTTGGGTACCTATAGAAGAAAAATTCACTAAAATCGAAAAACTAGATGAAATCATGCTAATTTCATATCAAAAATGAATTTAGAATTTAGGAACTCTCTACCTCTTACTATGAATGATTTTGGTTTAAGCTTGTAGCTGCTAACTTTGGTAGAATTTCAAAGTACATGATTGGATGGGGCTGAGTGATGAAAAGAAAAGAGAGAGTTGGAGTGGAAGTATGCGTAATGTGAGAGAAGAGTCTCAAGAAGAGAAGAGGAAGAGTGTGTTGTATAGGTGACGAGTAGAAGTTAATCTTGGAAAGTTTTGATTGGCCCCAAAACATATAGGCGTGAAGTTTCAACCAACCTTAAGCTATCCACGTCTGTCCTTATTTGTGTGGTAGAATTGCTCGTCACGCCGCCTCAAAGTGGGGACTAGCTTTCCAAGATATTCTCAAGATGAAATCGTAACTCGTAGACTCTCTATAAAGCTCCTAACTCGTGAACATCCTCGAAGATATGAAAGCTCCGAACCCTGAAATGTATCCAAAGCTTATTTCAAACTTGAGAGTAAAGCCTCGATGTGAAGCCAAGCACCTTAAAGCCTGGGAAGTCGTGAATTGTAGGACCTCGATCTTGGAACTCGGAGAGAGTTATAGAGAAATGAGAGCCTCGTTATTAAACTCCGAGATCTGGTAACTTGTGAAAATTTGACTCTGACCGGGAGACAAGTTCAAAATCTGATCTCGTGCCCATTCATTTCTGGTCGAGATAAAATCCGGGACGCTTGATTTTCTCAAAGTGTTAAGCCTGGAATATTAAGATCGGAAATTAGAAACATCAGCCACTTCAGATTAAGTCTGAAATCGAATTCATACCGATGAGGTCGGAATCCTTATACGCCTACAACAAGGTCGGAATCGGAGAATGCAAACCACCTCTAAGCCTCCTTGGAAACGAAGTCTGAATCTTGAAACTATGACTATAGGCCTGAAGTTCTAATTTATAAAGTATATAAACTCTGAATCTGAAATTTCCAATTATTAGAAGGAGATCTGAGGTTCTGGAATCGAACATTTACATTGACCACCCTCTTTAAAAAAAATTTTGTCCTCAAAATTTAGTACCGAGAATACCCATTCTGGTGTCTCTCTGAGACCTCATATCGATTCTAATTCCCACGCATACCGGGCCGAAGTCTTCATGTCCCCAAGCTACTCTTCACCACAATTGTACCGCTTTATCTCCGAAGATGTTTCGACGCCTCCTATCCACTATCCTTGCTTGGGGTACATGAAAAATCAAGTCATCCCTTTAATTGGATTTTGATTCGTGTTCCAAGTAGTGTCTGAGTAGATCCGATTGGTATCTTCCTCGAAGTTGCAAAACGTGAAAAACACATCATGAAGATTAGATAGACATGCGGAGGTAAAGCAACCTCGATAAAAGGGCGATCGATCCGATTCGGTTTAAATCAGTTTGAAAGGGACCTCGAAAGTCGAGGGCTTAGCTTTTTGACTTTGAATGGCTCTACCTACTCCCGCCAGGTGTGATTTCTTCGTGAACACGTGGTCTCCTTCTTGAAATTTCCAAGGGTTTCCTTCTGACATCTCAAGCTGTAGCTCTTCCGGGACTTGGCCTGAAATGCAGCAAGTATCTTGGCTACCATCTTTGGATCCGCTTATTGTCCTCGTCTGATTAGTTCCGACCTAGGAGACTCTGCTTCCTGCCTCATACCAAATACATAGGGGAGATCGACACTTCCGGCCATATAAAGCCTTCATATGGAGCCATGCCAATGCTAAAGTATAGATAAATCAAGTTGTTATAAGCAAATTCACGCTAATGGTAAATACCGATCCCAACTTCCCCGCTGTTCCAAAATGCGTATGCGCAGAATATATCTTCCAAAGTTTGAACTCGTTCGTCTTCCATTTGACCGCTCTGATCAAGTGGGTGATATGCAAGTATTTCTAGACATAAAGCTTAGTACCTAACGCCTTCTGAGCGCTTCCTCTCAAAACCGTGAAGTAAATCTTGGGTCTTGATCCAAACGATTGTTGAAGGGAATACCGTAGCCATGCACTACTTTGAATATATAGTTGAGCCAATCTTTTTCTAGGAGAGGAGAATTCGCCAGAATGGGTAAAAAGTGAGTCAATGACTTGGTCATCCGTCCACCATGACCCATATAGCATCATATCCTCGAGGGAGTTCTCTGCAGCTTCCATCACTTAAACTCCATAGAGATGCTTCTCCTATTTCCATTCCTAATCTCCAAGTGGCGCTGTAATGTTCCCTCACTGGTTTCGATGTTCTATCTTCACCTTTCCTCGGGCAAAAGTTAAACATTTATTCACAAAATTGGCTATATCTGCTCTTAAGGCCTGGCCACCAAAACATCTTTTTGAGATCTTTGGTACATCTTGTTGATGCTGCAGGATGTATAGTGAACTCGCTCTTATGGGCTTCCTCCAAAACCTTCCTCCCGAGATTGTTCTCCTCGTGCACACATATATCCTTCCATGATATCGCCATATTCCTTCCGCATCCTCGAGAGAACTCGTTAGCTTGCCGCATCGCACTAGTCGTGATCAGATGTCGGAAGTCATCATTCCTTCAAGCTGCGTTTGCCGGATTTGATCCTTTGAAAGTACCGGGTTATCTTTCAGTTAGTGTAATTGGAATGGGTAACTGGGAGTTGCACAGAGATCCCAAGTCGAGGGTTTGAAAGCTCTCTATAAGCTCCGCTTCTTTTTTAATCATCATCCACGCCGCATCGCCAAGGATTTTCAAGCTAGTATGCCGCTTTCCGCTACCACGCTGTTGCTCTTGGCCTCGGATGGTACTTCAGGGTCGAACTCGTAATCTTAAGAACTCCATCCATCTTCGCTGTCTCATGTTCAATTCCTTCCGATCAAAAAAGGTACTTCAAACTTTTTGTGATCAAAAATACTTCAAACTTCACTCATAGAGATAGTGTCTCCACATCTTTCAAGGCAAATACTATCGCTACGCTAGCTCGTAGCATCATGGGTTTGATAGTTTCTTTCATGAAGTTTTCACCGTTGCTCCTGGAAGCATATGCCGCTTATGCATATCTCTATTTTGCATTAACACGCAGACCCTCAATCCTTTTTGGAGTAAGCATCATAGTATACTTCCAAAATCGGTCCACGCGAGATCCTAAGGGAAATAAGTAATCGGGCGGCTGTCAAACCTTTTTCTTTAATTCCTGGTAAATTTCGCCGCACCGGTCGAAAGCCGCCCAATCGAACGGGACGTTTCTTCCCTGTCAACTTTGTTAAGGGTAGTGCTTATTTGGGAGTAAGTTCTTAACAAATCTTCTATAGTATCCCCGCCAACCCTAAGAAGCTTCGACATCCCAGAATCGCTGCTGGTCGCCTCCCAAGCACATCGCTTTCTACTTTACTGGGATCTACTCAAATTCCTCCCATGGGATACCACATGGCCAAGAAATTTTCACTTCTTCCATCCAAAATTCATGGCATTTGGATAGCTTGGCGAAAAGTTTCCTTTCCTCAAAATTCTGCGTAACTAATCGCAAGCTGTTCTCGTGCTCCTCGTTTCGCTCGCTTTCGGAATAGATAAGTATGTCAACCAATGAACAATACCACCACAAATTTATCAAGATATGGTCTCAATATTCCTGTTCATGTAGTCCATGAATCACCGCCTATGGCATTTGTCAATCCAAAGTGACATCACTAAGTGATACTCATAATGTCCATAACGAGTCCTAAACTGCCGTTTTTGGAGTATCTTCTTCTCGAACCCGAATTTGCTGATATCCTGCACTGCAGATCAATTTTGGAAAATACAAGAGGTCTCTGCGCTTGATCCATAAGATCATCAATCCTGGTAATCTGGTACTTGTTCTTGATTGTCACTTTATTCAACCCGCCTCAGGAATTCACACAAAGTCGCATGCCTCCATCTTTCTTCTTCTTAACTAACAAAGACTAGGGCATTCTACCGTGATGCACTTGGCCTAATGAATTTCTCTCTCTCTTCAAGAGTTCTTCAATCTCGCCCTCCTAAGTTCAAACACCTGGGCCTGCAAGGGCGACATAAGCCATATGGTGCTAGAGATATTGGTCCAACCTCCCGGTACTAATTCAATAGTGAACCTAATCTCTCTCTCAGAGGGAACTCAGAATATCTTCGAGGAACACATCGATATTCTCTAACAACTGAATATTGTTTAACCCCCGATCAACCTCTATCATGTCAAGTTGATAGAAAATATACCCTTGACTTCTATTCCCACAAGGGTGCAACTATTAAGTGCCAACTTTAAATAAAGACTTACAGAATTACTGATCTCAGAAGATGAAATGTAAGGGAGTGTAATGGATTTATCTGAATAATTTAATGTGGTTTGATTGGCAAGCAGTAGCCCAATCCATACCCAAGATTGATGTCAAGTCCTGACAAGCGGAAGACAAATTAAATTAGCTCTGAAAAGATCCTGACCTCTATTTGACAAGGGACATTGATACAAATGTGATTGGTTCTAATCTGGCTCACTTTGTTGAGTAGAAACTAACAAGTCATAAGGTAATTCGTAAATAGGTAGCCTGCAGGTTTGGCTAGCTATGCAATCATGAGAGATGAAAGAGCGTAGACGCACTGAATCAGATAAAATGTTTAAAGTTTTTACTCATTTACTTCACATGTATCTTGGATCAAGTTTTCTAACTTCTTGACCTCCCTGGCATCCATAGTGAAAACTCTCCTCTTGGCGTTGTGGCCTAGGAGCTCGATTTGAGGATTTCGGTGGCATTCATAGATTCTATGGCCTGGCTTTGCCACATCCAAAGCAACATATGTGACTCGCCAAGCAAGGGCTGGCCGCCATGATTCTTACCAAGACCTGGTCAGCAAAACCTCAGTTCCCGAAAGGCCGCTGAGGTTGCCGTTTGCCTTGCTGTTGTATACCGGCTCGGAACTTCCTTCGGGCTTGGTTGCTAAGTTGGGTTTGGAACCTCTAACCTTGTGGAGCTTAACCCTCTCTCTTAAAGTTGTTGGCCTGGATGCTCTAGCAAAGAACTAACTTTCTTTGGGTTACAATCTTCTACCAAGCTTTGACTTCTGTTCACCAAGGTAGAAAAGTCTCTCGATCTCCATTGGCCCTATGGTGGCAAGAATGTCTTCTCTTTAGTCCACCCTCAAATTTCATGCATTTCCATGCTTCATCGTGGCTTCTGTTGATAAATAGTGGGAGAATTTGGCACAACTCCTTAAATTTGGCAACGATGATTCGACATCGCATCGCTTCCTTTGACGATTTAAGGTGCATGAATTCCAACTCCTTGGCATTGCGAACAGATACAGGAAAATACTTCTGGTAAAATGCTGCCCTGAATACGCCCCAAGTAATTTCTATCCGGGCTCCTTTTCTAATAATCGGCCATGCGCCGCGTCCCACCAAAATTCCAGCATCGCCTCTAACATATAGGTGGCAAAAGTCACCTTTGACGGTCTATGCAACCTAACACCTGAGAAAATCTTTTCCATAGCCTTAATCTATCTGCTACCGTCTTTATCTCAAGTTAAAGGCTCTCCTGGTTGTCAGTCAGGGTTGGCCTTCCGAAACTCCGCAAACTTAAGATATTCTAGATCCATTCCAGGGCCATTATGATTTCCACCACGACCTACCTCTGACTGCCTTCCTATTTGGCCCATCATTTCGTTGGTCGCATCACCGTCATGTCGCCGCGATAGCGTGGCGCCCATCTCTCGCGATTGTATCCGTAAACTCACAGAGATTTCTCCCCGTGGCTGGAGTAGTTCGTGGTCTACTCTCTGCTTTCCGTGGCCACAAGTTCCCTCAACACACAAAATAAGAGTAATCGAGTTGATCAGGTGCTCAACACTAAGTTCTGTGTGCTAGTAAATAATAGCATACAGCTTAGGGCAAATCCATTTTATGTACGCCCTATCCAAATGGACAAGACTCGTAACATATTAAGATCTAGGAATACAGAGCATATGCTGGCATAGTCGGTCCAATCCTCTGTGCCTATATTAGGATGAATCATCTCGATACAAAAATGTGTAACACCTTACTGCACAAAGTACTATGCTTAAGTCATAATCATATATCCGATAAGAGATTACGCGGTAGCCATACCGAATAAATCTCTCTCTCAAGATTAGTATTAATTAATTTAATATAAATAAAAACACAATAAGTTAATGCAAATAATCGCAACAAATAGCCATAAGGATATGATATAGATATCTCGATTTCAAGGTTTGTTAAAAACTATAAAGTGTGTCAAAACGAAGCCACTAAGACAAAATGAAACTGGCCAAAGATCTGTGAACAAAGACCTTTAATCGTGCCCCACTGGGACATTTCATGTACTATTCCTAATATATATACCCATCCAACCATGACCTAAACTGGCTGTGCAAAAGAGGGTCATTCTCAGACATTTACTACCACTATGGTACGCCCACTATCTATCCGTAATCAAGAAAGAAACCCATTCTCCATGGGCGCATCTCGCAGGAAAGGATGGACTTTGCCGGGAGCAGAGATGAGGGGAGAGAACTTCGCCGCTTCTCGACGGGTCCTCCTCCTCGATGCTCGAGGCGAAAGCACCTGGATGTGGGTGGTGAAGCCAGTAGGAGCCATAGGAGCGGGCTCGCAACTGGTGCCGCTGGGTGTTGTTGCCGCGAGTGAGGTGGAAACGGATGGGCCATGTGAAGTGGGAAATGGCAAATGTATGGGATAGCCGGATCAAAACGGTGGGTGCATCAAGGGTAACCGCCAAGTCTCTCTCGAAGAAGAAATATAAACGAAATCTGGCACCCGCCAGATATATATACAGAGTCCAAAAAGGGGCCGTAGATGTATGCTAGCTCGGGGGAACTGTAATGAAGAGAACTCCTGTCAGCCGCATGCTCCATAGTCCGAGAATGACGCGAATATATAATATGCATAGAAATGAATATTTCTTAGTAGAAAATCCTAACTTCTATACATCTATCATCGCTGTTATTCCTTGGGCAATTGTTTTGCCGCGTGCAAGATTTTCAGATAGTACTCAGAAATGATAATATTTAACTTAAATACTCATTTGTAAAGCATGCAACCAAACAAGTTCAATTTTAATTAACAGAGCATACTAATGTACTCAAACAAGAATCACAAATTTAACAATACAAGACATGTTATGAAAAAATACAAAGATTTAGAAACAATTAATAGAAAAGTATTACACCTCAGACATATGCATGTGCAATGAGAGGGATGTATCTTATTCTCTGAGGCTTTTGCGCTTTATAACTTATTTCCATCCCTATTCCCCCCGAGAGCTCATTGGCCATATATACTCCTGCATTACCGCTGCAGACCGGCTGCTCGTCTCTGATATTGTGATGGCCTGTGTTTACTTTCCCCTGCCTTCCCACCTGATCTATTCCCCTTAATTTATTCTAGGGTCCGCCCAAGTGATGTGGAATTTTATAATGTCATGAAATGAATGCACATCTAATCTTGTCTCTTTACATATGCATATACCTGCTCAAGTTGGGTCATAAATTTCATAACATATGAATTTCTTATCGAAATTCCTAAAGATAATCTGATCGTAGTCCCTGGCTTCCCGTGAATAGTGCCAGACATAACCACTACATTTATACACTTACAATTTCAAAGATAGAGCAACAATTATACAATGTTTGCATTCATAACATCAATCAACAATCTCAATTAACAATTTGAATTTAAACATCAATAGAGTTTCAATTTAACTCCCCCTCGTTTCCGCCTGGAATTTGGGGTGTCCTCATCTCCCTCATTCAGTTCAACTCATTTAAATCAAATTTTTGAATATATTATAGCCTTGTATGTCTAGTTTCCTACTCTCTTTGGTCCCATCTCATTTTGAGTTGTATAGCTCTAGACATAAACATTTTATCTCAACATGTCCTCGCTCTTAGCCAGTAATTGGGTACCTATAGAAGAGCAAAATTCAGTAAAATCGTAAAACTAGATGAAATCTCATGCGACTTCTCATATCAAAATGAAGCTAACACAACAAGCTTTAGAATGAATTAAGTTTCATGTCATTTGCCTAAGTATATTTTTGAGTTATGAGTCTCAAAACATTACCTTCTATTGAGCCGGCCCTATTCTAGGCCAGTTCTAAACCTAAGCCAACTTCATTGATGTGCTGGGAACAAAATGACAATGAATTAAATTCTTGAATTTTTATGGGATGTTCTTAGCTTTCCAACATCTTTAGTTGCACTCAATTTGAGGTTGTATAGGGCAGAGATACAATCTGCCTCAACCCATGCTGCCCTGGGATGAGAACCTCCGCATTTCTAGGTCTAACTTCAAAAATTCATAACTAATTCTATACTAATCCAATGACCTATTATGATATATGTGTGGAAATCCCTGAATGTCTAGTTTCACCTAAAAATGGTCTCATAATTTTTAACGCGAAATGGAGATCTAAGCCATATACTCCGCCGTACTCGGACGCTGCCGAGGGTTTGAGCTTTTCAAACCTCTCAATCCTCTTTTCTCATATCTTCATTCTTTTCTCACTTTCAATTCAAGTTTTAATCCTCATAAACAGCCCATAACTCAGCTATAATTCACTACAATTATTCAATCAACATATCAAAATCAAGAGATTGGACCCACCATCAATCCTTCAAGAATCAAAAAGTCAAGTAAGAATTTAGAACCTCTACCTCTTACTATGAATAATTTTGTTTAAGTTTGTAGTCGCAACTCTCAAGTAGAATTTCAAAGTATTGACTGGAGTTGGGTGAGTGATGAAAAGAAAAGAGAGAGCCGATGTGAAGTATGCAAACGTGGAGAGAAGAGTCTCAAGAAGAGGAGACAGAGTCAGTTATATAGGCATTTGAAGCAGTAGTTAACTTGGAAAGTTTTGATTGGCCCCAAAACATATAGGCTCGAGTTTCAGCCAACTCCTAAGTATCCACGCTGCCTTATTTGTGTGGTAGAATTGCTCTCCACGCCCACCTAAAGGGGGACTAGTTTCCAAAGATATTCTCAAGATGAAATCTAACTCGTGACTTCTATAAAGTCGGAACTCGTGAACATCCCCGCATATGAAGCTTCAACCCTAGAAATGTATCCAGCTTTATTTCAAACTTGAGAAAGCAAAGCCTGATGTGAAGCCAAGCACTTAAAGTGGGAAGTCGTGAATTGTAGGGATCTCGATCTCTGAATCCTCGGGAGGATAGAGAAATGAGAGCTCTCTCGTGATAAACTCGAGATTCTAACTCGTGGAAAATTTGACTTCCTGGACCGAGACAAGTTCAAAAACTGATCTCGTGGTCCATTTCCTCGTCAAGATAAAACTCTGACGTCATCTGGCCTTAGTGCTGGGTGCCTGAAATATTAAGATCGAAATTAGAAACATCAGCCACTTCAGATTAAGCTCCGAAATCGAATTCATACAATGATGAGGTCGAAATCCTTATACGCCTACACAAGGCTCTGGAATCGAGAATGCAACCTCGGCCCTTAAGTTTGGAAACAAAGTCTGAACTTGAAAACTATGACATAAGGCCTAAGCTCGGATTTATAAGACAAACTCTGAATTCCGGCAAATTTCAACATTAAAGGAGATCGGCGAGGTCGGAATCTGGACGTTACACCGATCATTAAAGGAACTCTAATGGTCCGAAGGTGACCTAGAATATCTTGCCTGCCACTTTCAAAACCGGGGTGCGAATCGCTTAGTTTTAAGCGAGTAGCCTTCAACTCCCGCATAAAGCCGAGGAAACGGGTCACAGGCAATGGAGAAGGTACCCTTTTTCTATCTTGGCCTCTGCATTGATCATTAGAAAGTGGCCTTTGCCACTTATATGTTGGAAGCAGATGTGGAGTTTTGGTGAACAATGTGAAGAGGTTACATTGGAAGGTTCCCAGCACAGAGATTACCTGGGGGACGTGTTTAAAGAAGCCTTCCATCGTAAATATTTCCCCCCGCTTGGGCCCGCCAAACGCCAAGGAATTGAGCTTATGCAACTTCGGCAAGGAAGAAGTAAGGTATTTTGTACATCACCAAATCTCGAGGAATTATGTAAAGTTTTCTACAATTTATCGCCAGAACCTGGGATGTAGGTATGGAAATGCATCAAATTTGAAGCGTGGATTTAGAGTAAGATATCCTTATCGCTTTGTAAAACCTATAAGTGTAACTTCGAAAAGAAATCTTATCGCTATTACTTGAGTTGTTTGGTTTTTATCTAGTAAATTGTGACTAATTAAGATTTGATTTAGGCCTCACTTGAATCTAATTAATGTGGGTATGGAATGATTTGTTATAATGGAATTAAATTAGAAACTATAGGAAACTTCATAACATTTTTCTAAAATCGATTTACCGATTTAAGGGAAAATCAAGCAGGTTTCGGCATTTTAAACTGCTGGAACCGGACTGAACAGAAATGCTTAAGGAGTATCTCTAAGATGAACGGCTAAGATTTGCCCAAACCACCTCCTTATGCATGCTTTGATTAACCACAGCTGAAACCAAATTTGAGGGCAATATGGAATCCACCAATCACCATGAAGCTTAAGTCTCAAAAATCTTCACCTTTTTCTTTCCTTCTTTCCTTGTAAATTTGGCCACCCCTAGTTGCTGAAGCTCCTCTCATTTTTCTCTTCTCCTCACTCATCTTCACTCCATCTTCATCCTCTTTAAGTCTCATCAAAAGTTACTTTCATCAAAGACACTAAATCAACTAAATTTTAACTAGACAAGGTAGGGAAATCCTACTTTCTCTTTACTTTCTTTGGTCGAAGCGTATGTGGGTCTTGTGTAACCTGTGATATTAATGTTATGTAGAGTGATGATGATGGCTTATGGACTAACCTGGCATGCATGCTAAAATAAAGTTGAAACGGTAGTAAATAGCTTGAGCGGATAGAAAACAACTCAAGAAGCTGTTAGGATTTTTCGGCTATCCATACTGCAGAGTCTCATCTGCTCTGCCTACAGCTGATTAAACTTGATGAATCTATTTTTATAAGAAACTAGACATTTAGGCATTTCCATACATATAAAATATAAGGCCATTGGATTAGTATAGAATTAGTTATAAATCTTTGAAATTTGACTCCAGAAATCTGGGATTCTTATCCTGTGGCAGCATGAGTTGAAAAGAGTGTAACTCTACCCTATACAACTCCAAATTAAGTGAACCAAAAGTTGTTTGTTAAGCTAACATATAAGGGAACACCCCATAGGGGTACCCCAGAATCTGATTCGTTGTCATTTGTTCTGCCACATCAATGAAATTGACTTAAGTTTAAACCAATCTGAATAGGGTAGTCCAAAGACGGCCAAATTTCTGGGCATTATATCTCAAAAACATACGCATAAAATTGACATAGAAATCTATTTCATTTGAAAACTTGTTCTAAGCTTTAATTTGATATAAATTCTGTATGATTTCACCCAGATTTCTATTTTTAGTGAATTTTCACTTATAAGAGCACACCTGGTTAAGAACAGGCAAGGGTCTGAGGTGAAATACTTGTATCTTGGTTATACAAATCAAAATAAGATGGGATCAAAAGGTTTGGAAACTAGACACACAAGACTATGACATATCCAAAAATTAGATTTAAATGAGTAAAATTGAACTAAGGGTGGAGTATACCAAACTCAGGTAGAATAGGAGAGAATAAACTGAAAACCCTATTGATGCTTGAATTGAATATAATGAATGATGCTAAGAATATATATACATAATAATTGCTGATCCATGTTGAATTACAAGTTTGAACAATTGTACTGGGGCTTGTCCCAGACTATTCATTTAATGGGACTCGATCTGCTATAACCGCTTAAATTCCTAAAAGAAATTCATATGTTATGTAAATTAGCAATACATGAACACATGATGTTTGAAATAAAGAAGTTAGTTGTGCATGCAATTCATGGATATTGCAAAGGATTCCATATTACTTGGGCCACTTCTGAACAAATTCTAAGGAGAATGGGGGATCAATGGCGTCATAAAGTAAACCCTGTGAATCCCAGACAGGAACGCCTGCATTTTGAAAAGCTGGACTGCTACCCAAAGAGTAAATGGCCAATAACTCCCATGATCTGGACTAATTTTCAAATAAGTTTTAACAGGCGAAAGTTTTCAATGATAAGATGCATTTTCCAATTGCACACACATGTACATGATGGATACTCCTTAATTGATTGTTCTAATTACTCGCTTATTGTTCTTTGATATACTATTGTTTTCTTACAGCTATCAGTTTTAATTACATTAAGATATCTCATTAACTAAATTTGAGTTTAGTTTTACATATGTTTTACAATAAAAGAATTCTAAGTGAAAATTACTATTATGTCGCACTATTTTAAATTACTAAAAACTCAACAACTAGGAATGACAAATGATGACAGACATGTAAAAACTAGGAATTCCTAATCGAGAAATCTATAAGATCTTATTGTTCCATGCTATGCTTAAATCATATTGTGGAATTATTAGTTGTTACTTTTTGCCTCGTGAATCCACACACACACAACACACACACATACCTTTTAGAAATTATCAAGTAAACTAAAATAGGAGTAGATTTTTTTTTCAACAAAACAAGTAAAACCGCTTTTGAAATCAAGAGCCATGTATCACGTTATTATCAGCGAATATATAATACAAACATCGCTATTTCATCTATGTTAACATCGATTTAACATAACTAAAAGCATTGAGAATAACCACAATCTTAGACAAAGATAACATTCATTCCATAGCCATCCCATAGTTAATATAGTAGTAGTATAATGTTAGCCATATACACAATGATAACAATGGGTCCGATACTATTGTTGGCCCTACAAAATACCCTAATGAAATACATGATAAAAGGAAATACATAAGAAATCCTAATCATCCATACATGCCGAAGAAAATAATAACCTTTGCTACAACCAAAGAGGTTACCTCGTGCTCGCCAGCATGCAAATCAACACCTCACTCATCCAAGGAGGTAGCCATTCTAATCCACCAGAGGAATATCACCACGACCTCCTCCTCGAGCACGCCACGCCTACGAGGCACGCAGACGAGCACGAATGAACCCGCAACCATGAACCGGGGTGGAGTGTGACGAGAGGTCTGAAGAAGAAGACGAATCAAACAATAGACGAATCACGATGGGTAGGAAGGCTCAAACGGTCCGTTTCACGCGATAGCTCAGATAGGATCGCCCAAGGATCGAATCCAACGAAACTATCTGTCGCGTGTCCGAGTTAGAAATCTTGTCAATGGGGTACCGGAGGACGTATGGCAGCGTAACGCCGTCCATAGTGATGTCCTTGAATGGCTCATAAGGGCGGAAAAACGGACTCATCACGGGTGCACGGAACTGGCGCTATGGAACATGTAGACTCGCATCGCTGCTCGAAAGAGCCATGCATGCATTCAGCACCAAGTCAAAGTGCCAATGCATCACCGGAAACTCAATGAAAATCACCACCGTGCCCGACGCTGGCATCCTCTGAAGACGACCCAGAAACATAGGAGTGAGAAATACTAAATTTATCAGTAGGATCGCGACTAGACAACCACATCGTCATCGTCATCGTCCCAGCCACTTTCGGTTTAATATAAAAACAAGGCGATATTGGTTCAATTTTAATAGTTTGAAAAACATATATCCCGGCGGGTTACGTTTAACTTTATCATCATACTCATAGTGTCATACATAGGCATACAAAGCTAATATACATAATAAACATTCATAATGCACATGAGGAATATAATAGCATGCATGACTATGTAACTCATCAA
>JAVHNN010000534.1:0-22235 GCA_031439585.1 Pterocarpus macrocarpus
TTAAACTAAAATATAGCTTATAAGTATAAGCAAATTTTGGAATTTATAATTATAAATAGAAGTTGATTATTTTAGAATTGTTATATTTTTACCAAATTAACCTTAAGTATTACATATTATATAATATAAACAATTATTTCATATATTTTTTAGTAATTTTATCATATAAAAATAAATTTTTTTCATACAACCCAAATAAAATAGATTATCTTAAAATCACTTTTCAGCTAAAGTATTCAAATATAAATTAATTCTAATATAAGAGATTATATAAAAAAATAATTATACAAATAAATGATTATAAAATAATTTTAATTTTTTAACTTTTCCAAACACACGTTCCTAACTCACTAAGATCAAGACCAAAAAAAAAAAAACTCACTCAGACCAAAATAATAATAATAATAATAATAACACAAATTGCATGCTTTGAACTGCTTAGGTTTGGACCCGTGAGTCAAACTCTAAAGAGTATGATAATGTACGTTATTACTTGTTTAGGTATTATTAATAAAAAATTATTACCTTTTCATCTTCTATTAATGTAGAAATTGCAAATAAATTACTCAGGTTTGGACCCGTGTGTCAAACTCCAAAAGAGTGTGATAACGCACATTATTACTTGTTTACGTATTATTAATAAAAAAAAATTATTACCTTTTCATCTAAATTGAATCACTTAAAAAAATGATTAACCATTTATCCAACTAAACCATCACACATTACTTGGGATACCAAACTCCTTATATATAATAATAAGTTTCCTCACAGTTTATGAATTTTCTCACTTTTCGAGTTATTTATACAGCATTGGCCATTGTTTTACGCTTACTCTCATTATAATCCTAATACTGAGTGCCAGTGTTTTCTGGCTTTAGCTAAAAAGGTTCGCCTTCCTTTACTCTAAAGATTGCAATAAATTAATTCAAAGATGAAAATTTTTTGTGTCCTTTGAGAGTAAGACATTATTCTTCCTCTAATTCATCGATTGGATATCACGAGTTTTTAATTTTTTAATTGCCCATTGTTGTAGGTCATTTTTATCTTTTAAATGGTTTGTCACAAATAGCATGGTCCTAAAATTTTAATATATATTACCAAAAAACTTATCCAAAATTTTCATCATTGATTCACTTTAATAATTTAATATTGTAGATTTTTTTTTGAAAAAAATTATACAAATACAATAACATATTGATACATTATTAGTATAAAATATTTTATACTATTAACTAATCAAATATTACCATATATGTAATTTTTAAGGTAGTTATTATAGGATTTAAATATTTTTAGTGATGTGTCAATATACTATTAGATGATTATATAAAATTTACTTATACTAATAATATATAAAAATTAAATCCACAAAAGAATACTTGTAAACTTTTTAGGTTGTACTTTTCATATTGTAATTTAAATTTATATGTATTCAATGTAACATATCACGAAAAAGCATATAATTTCTATGATTTATATTGTGGTAATTTTGACCATGCTGGGGCCTTTTTTTTCCCCTATTAGGGAGGCTTTGTTCGGATGGAGGAAAGAAATTGGAAGAAAAGAAATTGAGAGGAAAAATATTGAGTGAAAAGAAATAAAATAGATTTATATTTTCTATATGTATGTTTGGATGAAAGAAAAATGGAAAGAAAATAATTTTCTCTTATTTATTTGTGTGAAAAAATGAAAGAAAAGAAAGTGATAATATTGTTAAATGATAATTTTACCCTTATATTGTTATAAAAGATATTTCAATTATATTAATTAATATCAAATAAAAAATTTCACTATTTTTAATTTAATAGTTTAAACTAATATCAACCTTTTAAATTAAACTAATATTAATAAAAATAAATTATTCAAAATTATTTAAAATAGAACAAATATTTTTAGTTAATCTAATATTTCAAAAATATTACTTAAAAATATGTTTTACCAAATAAACAATACTAAAAATATTATTCAGATATTATTTAAACTTTTAATATAGTACAAAAGAAAAATAAAACTTATGTAATACTCTATTTAAAATAAAATATCTATTTAGAATAAAATATTAGTAACCGAGAAATTTTAAAATTTTATATAACTTACACTTTGAGTATTTTTCTATATTATTTTTAATAATATAATGATAAAAGAATTAAAATTATTTAAATAAACTTTTTAAAAATGTTGTTTTAAAAAAAATAGATAAAAGAGGAGAAAGATCACATAACATCTTTAGTGATATTGTGTACCCTAAGTTCCTCCCCACTCATCATCACATCTTCTGCTTGAAGTGACGAGGGCAAGAAAGGGAAGAAAAAACTCAGCCCTTTTCCACATAGTTTTTGCCCGATAGCAGAAGGAAAAAGAAATGCCACTATTATGCGGAGCCCAGCAAATTTTGGGCACTGTTCAATTTTTTCTTTCCCAATTTTTTTCTCCAATCAAATAACAAAAATTTATTTCTTTCTTTCTTATTTCTTTCCTCTTCCTTTCCTTCCTTTCTAAATCACTCAACCAAAACAGAGTGTAAGAGTTGGAACATGATAAGAAAAGAGCAACGCACCACTTATTAGCTAAGTTCAGCTGGTCTGGACGCAACATATACTCATTTTTCAAAACTTAAGTTATATTAGTTCATTAAAAATGAAAGAGAAAAAACATAAATACCTAATAAATTAATAAAAATTTTATATGTTTAATAAGTACTGTTGGGGATATTTATGAGACTTGCTACTCTATCGGTTCATACTAAAATGGTACAATCACTAGCAAAGCCGTAAATTCAATCATTCTGGTTGCCGGCGAAGTAAGGAGGAAAATTCTCTCCCTCTCTCTCTTATTTTTTAGAGAGATCTTATTTTAGAATGATATTAAATATACACTCAATTTTATGATAAAACCCTATATATTAATATATGATAATATATTTATTATTCCAAATATAATTTTTATATATAAAAACAAAATTTAATAATAAATGTACTATTACATAATAATTTAATACTACTTTTATTTTGTCTTAAGGTATATTTAGTTGTGATTTCTTAACCAAAAACTTATTTTTTATTAAAAAAATAATTTTTATATATTTGAATAATTTTTTAAAAATAATGAGACTAAAAAAAATCTGTTTTCTTTTTTTAAAAAAATTGAAAAAATAATTTCTAGAACAAAATAATTTTTAATTTTTTAATTATATATAAAATTCATAATTTATAATTATTGTTTTTAGAAATTAAAACAAACGTATCCTTAATTACCTTACTATTCATTTTTACAAAAAATAAAATAAAAAATCTCGCTTGGTTATGTCCGTCAGAATATTCCTCTTCAAAGTAAATGTCTACAAATAAATGGCTGTCTCTGTCATAAGTTATTACTCCCGAGTATATTATATAAAGATAATATTTACAAGGATACCTTATTAGATAACAACATAAAAGATAACCCTAACTAAGAATAAGATCAAAGAAACTAAAACTAAACTCTTAGCTAACACATTCAATTTTTTTATCCCAGCTATATCACTTGAATATATACTAACTTAATGAGAAGATCAGAATTCCATTTTCTCCATTCACTTCATCCTTAATTAAACACAGAAAATAGATATCAAGTGTGTTGAGAGGGGTTAACAAAAAGGAAGTACTATATATTTCATCAAACAGCTGCAAGGCAAGACCGAGCTAAACAATCACAGGAACAAAAATGCAACCATAATATGAATCAAGATGCTCTAAATTTTACCACCCCATGATAATGAATGTGAACATATATATATATATGGGCAATTAAGAAATGGCTTCATAGCATGCCACAGGTATGGAATTTTCAGTATAACCATGTACGGGGAAGAAAAGGGTCAGAGATTTAAAGTGTGAAAAAAATTCAGGGCACACATAAGACACATAATTCTTATCAATCATTTTGTCAAACACGTAGGAAGCAGTTGTAGCAGACAGTTTCAATTAGAGAGAACGTTTTTCGTCCAATTGAAAAGAGTGATTTTTGAAATTGAATTGAATATGTGGAATGATTGGAGTTATTTATATGAAATGGGTTTTAGTTAGTTAGAAGGTAGAAACTCACAGTGAAGGCTTTGCTCTGCTTCTGCTGCAGCTACGGTGCTTCTCCCTCGATGCGGGCGTTGTTGGCTTCCCCACAACCACGACGTGGTCGATTTGAGCTTTTGAAAAAAATAAAAATTAAAAAAATGGCGTATTTGTTTGCAGATTTTTCTGTTTAATAGTTCCGCAGCCACATATTTTCTTATAATTTTTTTTTCAATTTATGAAAATGTAGTAGTTTCTTTAAAAAAAAAAATAACTAAAATAAGTTTTATATCTATGTTTTAATTAAAAAGTATGGGAAAAAGGTTATAAACCTGTCTTAAACTTTTATCGTTTTTGTAGATCACTATTATTACAAACTTTAAAACATTCTCAGTTAATCTCTAAATTTTAACTAATAACTCAAATAGATGTTTTTGTTTTAAATTTATTAGCAACTTACTAATAGCCTCAATACTGTATTAAAATACATTATCCAATCATTTTATTATAAATTTATAGTATTGATCAATTTATTTGTTAAATATAAATTTTAAGAAAGTTTAAACAGTTAAAGATCCGTAAATTTTGACACATAAAACATAAAATACATTATAATCTTTACCCAAAAAATACAGTAGAATAAAGATATTATTAATTTATACCATTTAATGAATGAAAAAATATAGACTAATACGGAGGTAAAATATTTTCACAAGTTATTAATATTAGTTTCAAAACTTAAGCCCTTTATTTGCTTGGATAGAAAAGAAAAGAAAAGAAAATGGGTTAAATATGTTATTTTTCTGTTTTTTTTTTGGAGGTCATATTGTTGAGGGGTTGTTTAATCCTTTGTTCCTCTCAATGAACAATATAACGAATAATATAAATTGTTATAATTTATATTCAGGAAGAATCAATTCTAAACTGACATAAGAATTCTAAAATTATAAAACATAAGTTTGATCTATTTTTTTGAATAGGTAAAGGATCCATAGGGAAAGTTGTAGAAATTTTTTTTTTTTTTCCTAATCATAACTAAATCTTCTATTTTTTCTTTTTGGGTATAGGAGAGATTGAAGCAAAACAACTATTAAATAATTACTCTTATTTACTAGAGACATCAACATATTTTTTTAGCTCTATAGAAATTTTACTCTCTTCTTAAAGATGACAGAGTGGAAGAGACACAAGGCAAAGTGGTTAAATTGTTGGGAGAAAAAAAAGAAAAGAGATGACAAAAGAAAGTAGGAGAAAAGAAAAAATAATTGTAAATCTCACACAAAAAAATTTCTTTGCTAATTATGTTTGGAATTTTTTTTTCATTAATGGAATAAAACAAACTACTAGGACTGAATTGAAAAATAAATTAAAGTAATGAAGCAAGGTCATCTTCCTTCATCTTTCGACTGGTTTGTCTTATAGCAAAATTATATATATAAAAATATAAGGTGAAATTTGTATTTATTTGAAAATTTTATTTGATCAATAACTAATTCGACAAAATTGAACTAAGCTGATTAAAATGGTTTGGTTTGATAAAGCAATCAATTCTTAATAGAGGAAAATCAATGAAGATCGGTTAGCTTTTGATTCACTATTATCAAATCACATGGAGTCAAAAATCTGATCTCAATTGTGTAATTAGCAATTATATTTCCCCTGAAGTATCAATGGCGATAATGTGCTCACCAATCTTACGTAGAAAAATAAAAACTCAAAATTTACAAATGCCTTTTAGTGAGCACTTGAAGTATGACATGGAATGATAGCCCCAAAAAAATTGCCTACAAAGACTTAAGATCACAGATGCACGAAGCAGAAACTTCCCTGCAAATCACTAAGATAAAGAAATATGGGTGAATCAATATATCAATATACCACTAAACTCTTTGAAATTCTTAAAATTGCTCAAAATTAATCAAAAGAGTTATGATGAAAAAAAAAATGTGCCAGAAACTATTGAGCCACACATTTATTAAATTTAAGACCATAGACCATTAATCCAAAGTCCGAAATTTCATTTATGTACTCATTTATTTTGTGAACTGTTCCATTCAGCATACGGACTTTCTGCTTAACATTTTACCATTAAGAGAATTCAGTAAATACTTCAAATTTTTAAACTAATGCAAATATGTGAAAGAAGCTTTTTCCTTTTCCTTTTTTCCACACAAAAACCAAAAAAAAAAAAAAAATGTTCAACTCATTTAGCAAATGAAAGTATGCATATACCTCATTCACATGGCCCCTTTAGTACATTTAGGATGCTTCTTGTGCAATAAGTGCTATCTCAATTTCCTGTAGTGATTTCCCTTTTGTTTCTAGAATATATTTCTTCACAAAAATCACCGCGATCAGACAAAATGAACCAAAAATGGTATACAGGAGCTGCGGCCCAATTTGCTCCAGCAAGCGCAAAAATAATAGACCAACAAAGAAGTTTATCACCTGTTACAAAAATGTTTTAAGTCCCAGAGACCTTGATATCATCTAAGAAGGAGATAGACTCAGGATAGAAGAGAAAGGAGGCAAACATGTACATGTACATTTGATAAAGAGCATATTGAACATACTATTAAGCTAAGAGATTTCAAGTAATTCTAATAACATTCAGAACTCAACTTAAATCCTATACTTACAATCAACATGTGCAATATTGTCTTTAAGAACATCCCAAAAATGTTGTAAAGTGGGTGCCAAACAGCGTATTTCAAGTGTAATAAACCAACAGATATCCTCAACTATACTTGGAGTCTTTGCACAAGCACACCATGAAAGTTATAAGTCAACAGATATCAACATAAGTCAAAAAGACTGGCTATTAAAATACTACCGATTATGTCAATGAACTGTAACTCAAGTGGCACCTCCGTTGCTCCCTGTGACAAGGGGGTTGCTAATTTTGGGTCAGGAGTTCAAACCCCGTTTGCCCATCCCTTTTCCCATTTCCCTAGCTCTATTAGGAGCTTCTAGAACCAAAAAATGAAAAAAGAATGCTATTGATTACTGACCAGGGTTTATCAAGACTTCTCAAATCAAAAACTTTCTTAGCAATCATATTCTAATACCATGTCACGTAACCAATTATTTCTTACATAAGTTGAACATACAAAAGGGGAACCTTAATAGAACATAAACACACATTTCACTCCAAAATGCAAGCAGAATTTAATTGTAAACATGGATATCATAACATATTTACTAGGACCAACATCTGAGTTAAACATGACAAACATTTAATCGAATCTCAAGTTCTTAAATATTTCCAAAAGAATCAATTACTTCTAAAAGTTAAGAAGACGAATAGCATGATATTAAGAAGCATTAGAGATAAATGCAAGCAGATGACAATTACCCAATGCACAGCCAAGCAAATTGCCATTGCCTTTGCTCTGATCTTGCCAGGTAGTATTTCGGACATGACGAGACAAGGAACTGGACCAGCACCAAGAGCAAATGATAGCACAAACCTGCATACATTTCACAAGTTTGTAGAGATATATTTAGTAATTTGGCAGTCCAAAAGAAGAAATGTAGGTATTTAACATCCATACACACTGTGTCCAACAATCTATGCAGCAATCCATTTCATACTAAAGAATCAAAGGCACATATTTTGAAATATTAACACTATTACTGGCCTATGATTCTACAGCTAGAATGAGATTGAAAGCTATATTAACTGCTTGCTAGTACATACATTTACTTTTGCATCTAATGAAACCAACAACAAATTTAGATCATTAATTGAACTTCTGAAAACCATTGACTGAATAAGTGAATATTCTTATCAGAGGAGAGAGATTTTATATATTACAATAATATTTCATCCTGCTGGCAGAATCCTCTCTCCCCAGTTCCCACCCGTACCCCATATCCATATATAATTCCATGCAAGTTGAAGCTTTCTGAACACTTACAACAACATGCCACCGACAGATAGATACATTGCTCCAAATCCTGATGCAAATGAACTTGCAGCAAGAACTTGTACACCCATTGCTACTGCCTAAGCAAGAAAATGAACAAAGGACAAAGGTCAGATCATATACTTCTCATTTACTAATGAAATCAAGTATAAAATGTAAAAATAGGTGTTAGATTATATAAAAATCATTTATGTGCCCCTGTCTAGCAACTTAAGCTTTTGAGGAAGAAGGTTCATGACACAGTATTGGTGCCTCTATGAGCAAGTGGTTTAGAGTTCGAATATTGTTATACCCAATTCTTTTCTATATAGAAGTTAAATTTCAGCACAAAATAAGGTGGGCCTATATATTATTCACGCTTTGAGCCCGATCGACTCTTGGGTGAGAGGGCGTGTTAAATATGAAAATCATTAATGTGCCTCTACCTAATATCTTAAACTCTAGGAGAGATGGTACATAACAAATGGAAAAAAACCAAACTCTTCAACAGTATCATAGGAAAGTTCCTAACATTGAAAAGGCTTTAATTTCTCCCAATGATTGCATACATGAAGTCACACTCTTAATGAGCTTGCTAAACATGAAGATAAGTAAGTAGATTACAAAATGGTGGGAAACGACAATATATTGGGTGTAACAAGTTTGGAGAGATTTCCAATTTTCACCTTCCCAGTTTCTACCAAGCACATCATTTCATTTCGCAAAATATAAGTAGCTTTCATTCAGGCTTATCCCAATTTAGTGTCTATCCCATTTTAAAAGCATTGTCAGTTGGGAGGTTTGCTGGAGGCATAAGGTGGGAGGCTTAGGACTTAGTAATTTGGTGTCAAAAACATTGCTTGAGCAGTTAAAAGGTCATGGTGCTTTCATATGAAGGTCAATTCATTATGGCACCAAGTAATAAATAAGGCTCCACATAATGTCCTTAAGATGAAATATAAGATTTTGGAACCGTAGATGAAATGCATGAATAATAGAAAACTACAGTGTTGTTTGAATTTTATTACAATATGTCCAATGAAATTTTTTGCAAGTAATGCTCAAGTTTTTATTTTTTATTTTTTATTTTTTAAATAACAAAGCAAAGTTATTATTTTCATTTTTTCTTTCTTACCATGCCCAAAAAGCTACACATAAGAAGCACTTTCCTTCCAAGTTTATCCATCAGAATCTTCGCAATAACTGACCCTGCAGTGGTGTAAACAATAAGGTTGAGTGAAATATACAGTAATTACAAAATTAGCAAAATTATTTATTTATTTATTTTTTTAAAAAGGAGCTAAGCCAGAAGATACCCAATAAATTGCAGATTCCTACACTAGTATTTGCAAGATCAGATGGTACACCAAAACTTGCAAAGACAGCTGAGGAGAAATAGAAAACAGCATTTATGCCAGATAGTTGCTGTAAAGCAAAAAGCGTAGATCCAATGAACATCACTGCAAAATGCATTTAGTGATTTAGCAACCATCAATAAGACACAGCTATATGGTATTGCGAAAACAAGCAACTTTTAGAGATTACGATATGATTAAGCAATCATATAGAAGATACAACTATGTAATGTTCTAAAAACAAAATTTAAAAAAAAATCATGATGTGTACCTCTAGCATGGCAACCATAAAGTAATTCTGAGAGCTTTACTGAATCAGACTCATCACCTCTGTCAGACTTTGACAGTTCAGCCATTGCAGGTTTAACATTTACCCCTCCCAAGAGCTTCTCAAGCTCAGCTTCAGCTTCAATGGTTCTTCCTCTCTGAACAAAGTCAAATAATTATAAGTGCCTGTGTAGACAAATGACCTTAATCAATAACAAAAAGGTAATAAATATAGTTAGGCAGGCTTAGACCCTTGGTGTTGCTCTTATAAATAAATTGTACAGTAATTGGTTAAAAATAGACATGAGGAAAGGATTTATTTATTTAATTATTATTTTAAGTCATAATTGGAAGAAAGTATCCCTTTCTCTCTCTCTCTCTCTCCCTCTTTTTCTATTTTCACTATGTAGAGAAACAACAAGGTCAAACACAAGACACCTAGCAATAGAGCCACCCAATTACAACACATAAGCAGAATATTGTCTGGAGAAGAGGAATCGAAAAAAGCAGCAATTCAAACACTCACTTCAGAAAGATTAATTAAAAGAAAAAAGGTAAAAGGTAAAAGGTAAAAGGGAAAGAAATGAGAGATCTTAACACATATTACATTCTATTACCTATCTTTGCCTCTCTCAAGCCTATCTATCTACCAAGCATTATACGTTATATATCATAAAAATATCAAGTTCACACTTAAATATCTATAAGCCATGATCGGGATCAACATTTTTCTAGTACCCCGTAATAGTCGAAAACAAAGGATCCAAAATAGTCAAAACAAATAGTTAGTGGTTAGTACTTGGAAGTTTTTTATAATTGACATGAAAAACAACCTTGAAAAGCCAATGAGGACTCTCTGCACTGATCTCCATGAAAAGGGCAAGTATTGCAGCAGGAATGACAGACACCCAGAAACAAATCCGCCACCTGAGCAATAATTTCGACATAACATACTACCTTCTAAAAAATACAGCTTTAAAAAAAGCATCTGTGAAAATTGAAGTTGATAGATAATACTACAGTAAATATATGTTCATGAAACCAAGCCTTATTAACATTTCGTACCAACCCACTATTTCCTTGGCTGGGATTCCAATAAAGAGAGCACCCATGAGTCCAAGACACGTTGCAATCTGAGTTAAGCCCCCGAAAGTACCCCGTACAGCTGCAGGTGAGACCTAAAAATGCAAATGGATTTTCAAGTGTTTAAGATAACTGAAGAGACCTCCATTGAGAGCTATTCTGATCTCATACCAAAAAGAACAATAACCAAACAATATCATGTAATATACCTCAGCCACATAAAGAGCAGCAACAGGTGGGCCAAGTCCCAATCCAGTACCAACAAATAACCTTCCCAAAAGCATGCCCCACAGGCTTTTTGCTGTTGCACTACCAAGGTTGTGAACAATAAGTTTATAGCTTTGTCTGCCATTTTATTGTGATACATATTTTCTTTTTCCTTCTTTCATGCTCTCCCTCTTATTCTTTTTCTTATGTTATGTTTCTGTTTTATGTAGAAAACATCTTGGAATAGGATGACATTAATTAAACAGTAATGAGCAAGAGAATACACACAATCCTAAATATAAAAATAGAAAGCATGAGAAAACTTGGCTCTCCATTGGTCACAATGATTATTAAAGTTAGTAAAGTAATTTTCTCAATTTTTTCTACTTCTCTTGATTTTCTTTTAGTTCTATCTACAAATTATGTCTACCAAAAGTAACCTGACAAAGAAAATTCAAAGACAAACAATAGGGAAGCTCATCTTCAACAGAAAATCAGAGATCACATCTGGATGGAGTTTGATGCTTCAACTAAACACATAAAGAGATAGATAAATAATAACTGGATACACGCAATCCACCCAGCAAACAATAAAGATAATTGATTACACCAATTACTCACTAACGAAAGAAACCAAGGCTGTTCAGGTTTGTTATTGTTTTCCAATTCCCAAAATAGAAGGAACTAGGAAGTCCAAACTCCAAAGATTTAAACAACAAAACTAAGCCTTATCCCTCTAGGTGGGCTAAAAATACCATGTTTTGCTTTATTGTAAATCGTTACATAGCCAGTTCAAGTCCAGATAAAAGAGTAGGGTTGTGTTAGCCGGTAGCGGGCAACATAATACTTCATCAAATCTTTGTGACATGAATCATAGAAGTAATAGTGTTAAAAACTTAAACAAGTTAGAATAAAATCAAGCTCCTCCGAAAGAGAAACATACTATACTTTGAGTATATATATTGTCCAATTAACAGCACCAGCTTTCTACTTCCTTGGCAGACATCTCTACTATTGTATAAAAGTGCTGTAGCACTTTAACTTCCCATTTGGTCACATTTTTTGGACTGTTTTGTCCTTATTACGTTCCCTTCTTTAACTGCTTTTTGATGCATAAAATTTGATATTCCTAAAATGACCATAAATTGGCGGAAGTTAAGTGAAGTTGAGATAGAAGTTAAGAAAGTTGAAAGATAAAAGAAAGAAAAATATAGAAATAAGTTAAGAAAAGTTAGAAGGATAGAAGTTAAGAAAGTTGAAAGATAAAAGAGAAAAATGCAAAAATAAGTTAAGAAAAGCAGGTATAATAAATGTACAGCAACAACAACAACAACATCAACAACAATAATAATAATAATAAAATTTACTCACTTCAATTTTAATTTAATAAATAAAAACAAATTTTTAGATTTACACTAAAAATAAAAAAAGCGTGGATTGATAAGCGCCAAAAAGTAAAATTTAAATCTTATTGCATAAGATTGCAAAGTGATAAAAATGATGAAAGATAGAAACTAATTGCACTTATGCTGTGGATACCTCATTTCCTGCCCCAATGAGCATAGGCAAAGCACACAACTAGAAGCTTCTTTTACGCCCATGGCTTATCTGCAATCCACCCACTAAACAAAAGATCCAACAAAGGCACTTCCTAAGCACGTACTTACTACAAGACCTTCATCAACATAAAAACAAAAGAAAGTAGAGGAATGTTTTAGATGTAAAACATAATAACAAGATTTAATATTGATCAGATAAATAAGATGAAGTACCTTCCAGCCATTGTGTTCCCACTAAAGCCGAGATCTACAGAAATGCTCTCCAAGGTTTTATTGACTACTCTGCATTAGCAATATAGCAATAAGGAGATTAAATAATTTCCCACACAGACACAAAAAGAGAAGAATGAAGCTCGTTCAAGCTTCAGTGTAGAAGAACATACCCAATATAGTAGCCATATAAGAATGAAGAAAGAGAAGCCACTATTACATGCCTTGAGAGATCGCGCCAAGGTTTTACATTTTGAAATGGCAGCACTGAAACTCTGAGGAATGAGAAATTTTCTGTTAGTGATACTGTAAAAACCAACTTAATTGGGTTAAAAAATATAATAAAAAGGAAAAACAAAAACGAAGTTCATGTTTTCTGTCCTATCAAAAGGAATAATAGAAAGTTTCAAATCCAAACTACATAAAGAAGCTGAGACAGAAGCCAATTGTTAGTTGACCTCTTAACTTCATTCCTGACTGATCACATTTTCTAATGTGAATCAGTGTATGTATATGCACAATATTATTTCTATCTCAAACCAAATTTTGCAAGCTTTGTAAGTGAAATGGATCATCAAAATGTGTGCTCAATTTTTAAGCACACACTACAAAATCAATAATCATCACTATATATACCAAAAAGATTAAAAAAAAAGGTATTTGTCAGCAACGACTATATGAAAACACACATGTAAACATATACGATTATCCAATTATGTAATGAAATTAATCTACCTGAATTGCTAAATAATAAAAGTATTATCCATTTCAAGGTACTCATTTCCAATTTTTTGTCTATATTCAAATCTTATACTATATTGAATATATTTGATAAGTCGTGGAATCACTCAAGTATAAAATCAACAAACCCAAAATTTATAAATTAAAAAAGTGCAACCACTTACATTAAACTAAACTAAAATCAATAAAGAAACAAATAAAGTATATACTTGAAGAAGATAACAAAAAGAGCATGGTACCTGGATTTTCTTCTTTTCCATGCCCAGATATGTATTCCCTGGATGCTACTCGCTGCCGTCCCCGCATGGCAGGAAACAGTCAAAATCTTTTCCAGCAGCCTAGCAGGGAATAACTCTACACAGGCTTCTGCATCACCAGAGACAAGAAACAGCAATCAAAGAACTCACAAATTGCAACAACACGATAACGTCAACTACTTCAAGGGACTTAATTCCAACAACAAAGTTGCAAACTTTTCTTCAGATCTAACAACCCCAGAACTTCATTTTCTGTTTACATGGCACTTTTTACGATGGATTCTCCGTGGACATTTTTACTCTCCCAAAAAAATGGGAGGAACTGAAACTTTACCATCATTGATTCAGTTCAAAAGGGTTCTTTCTTATTTTTTTGAAGACAACCACAAAAAGATCAAGAAGCTCCTTCTCTCACAAGAATCACAGGGAAAGCTGAAAGTGAAAACACATACAAATGCAATAATCACATGCAACACAGATAAAGAGATCACGAAAGTGGTGATTACCTTTGCTGTTCATTGTGATGAAGAATTTGGAAATGGCGTGTTTTGAAATGCAGAAGAATGACAGAGAGAGATAGAGAGTGATGGAATTGAATCAGAGAAAAAGGAGGAGAGTGAAACTGTTTTGTGTTCATTACACGGCAGTTGAAGGCGATGACACGTGGCAGTACGCGACGCAGTCTTGGTCCATCTAATGCGAAAGCTTCCATATATTTCGCATTACGCATGAAAATGAATGCAAGAGAGAAAAGTACTTAAAAAATAAAATAAAATTTATTTTAATGTCATGTGAGTGAAAAAATTTTACTATAATTCATTCAACTCAATATTATCAAATTAACAAAATTTTAATTTTTATAATAATCATTATAAAAAGTAACATAAATTTTAATACGTAATTGATTGATAGTATATATAAATATTTTATATTTACAGTATATAAAAATTAATAAAAAATAATTTAATTTTAATACATTATCAATAAAAAAACTTTTATATAGGCATTTAATTATATATTATAATATCAGCAAAAATTTTTAATTTAATTATTTATTATATTAAAAATCTTACAAATAAAAATATATAATTGAATGATAATATAAAGTAAATTTTTTTATACTAAAAATATATCAAAATTAACATCATAAAAAAATTATCATGATAAAAAATGTCATTATGTTATATTCATAATTTAGTGTTCTAGTTTTGTGGTTGTTGTTTCTTAATTTTTACTATATTTTTTATGTAATAAAATGATTTTTTATTATTTCAAAGAGCATCTAAAAATTTTCTAAGTATAATACTGTATATATGTGGTACATGGTATGTATTATTTGGACTTGTGGCAACTCCATAGCTACAGTATCTACGATGTATTTCTTAAAAGCTTGAAAAGTTGGCTGAGATTTGCATGTACTTGCTTGCACATGGATATTCTTTACTTGCTTTTTAATGGGAGTTATTAACAGAAGAATAATGTCTTGACTTGTTTCGAGTAGATTTATATGAAAGCCTTTTTCTCTTTAAAAATTTGAGGAATGTGATGTTGTGAAAGATAAAAACAAGAATTGTCCTGCGGAGGAAGCCATCTTTATTGTGGAGATTACCAATTTATCTTATACTATAGTACAGTTCAACAATGTAACAACTCAAATATCTATTTTTTCAGAATAATAATTTTCAGCACATAATTTTTATGTAATAAATTTATACTTAAAGAATCATGTATTAATAAGTAAATCGAAAATTAAGGTAGTCAATTATCTTACTAGTAATTGCTAGTGAGTCTAATAAATTAACCAAGTGGAAACGTGAAATACTTCTCATATATTAGTTAAATTATAACCCAATGATCTAAAGCAAGTTTTAATTTTATGACGAAAGCCCATTTAATGCCAAGAAAGAAATTCTATAAGCTATTTATTAGGCACAAAGGCATTAGTTTTGAAACCCTTCTGACGCCTAGAGCAATTCGACAAGCATTTATATGAGACACAATGGCATTAATTTTAAATAACGAAGAGACAAGCAAAGTTTGATGTAGAACAGTTCATCCATGACTGCGTTATTCGCTGACTTAACACTATGTTAGCAAATGCAGTTGTATAGGAGTAGAAACTTATAACATCATCAGAGATTCAAAGCATCATACATGTATGATGAAATAGTCAAAATTTTCTCATCTCATCCACAACTTACTTCTCTCAGAGAAAAAGAACAACATTACTAGTAATTATCTCTATCAAGAGATTCCGGATCTCCAATAGTTTTCTTTTTTAGGTTATAATAATAACACTAAAATTTAAATTTATAATCTCATGCAAATTATTCAAATTCCTCACCATTAGTCCAATACTAGTGACTTAGATCTTCAATAGTTTTGAATGTAATTTAAAGAGATTGGCTATACAAAATTCCTCAAATCATAAAATACAAATTACCTTCTTTTTCTTTTTCTTTTTCTTTTTCCCCGTTAGAATATAAATTACATTTAACAGGGTGATTTTGAGTAAGTATTGCCAAGACAAACAAGATATAGATCTTCCCGGAGAAAGTATACTATGACTGTGCAATTCAGATCACACAAGGCTCCTTGGCATGGCCACCTCAAAGAAGTAGTACACGCTAAGCTCAATGGTTTTTGTTTTTCTCAACAGTTAGCCACAATTGATGAACTCATTTTCTGGATCTGTGAACAGATATAGCAAGGTTAGAATTGCAAAGGACATATAAAACAAAAGGAAAAATGATATTTGTACTTGACTTGATTTTTTACATCGTCTGAGCACGTTTGAGAATCAATATATTAATAACTGAGAATTTCGGTTACGTTTTTGGTGAATATGGTGGATATGATAAGATAACTACTAATAAATATAAAATCAACTTTCACCAAATTTACCAATAACATAATTGAAATTTACGGTGTCTTTATTATTCTCCATATTTTCTCATAAGCATATCCACCATTAATGTAACTGAACCATCGATTATGTACAGGTGATTCCCCAAGTGTCTAAATGCTGTTTGCAAAAGTGATGCTCAAAGGAAAGTACAAACAATTAGGAGAGAGAGAGAGAGAGAAAGTTAACACAAGGGCACCTAAGTGAGAAAAAAATGATGCTGCTCAACCAAAAGATGCCTTACTCACCAAGCAAGTTGACTTGTTCTCTATACATTTCCTTCAAGTCCACAATATCCGCACTTTGAAGTTCCTCCAACTAAACACATTCAACTTCTTATAGATAAAAAGTAGTAATTCTTTTCTATTTGGGAAAAAGCATACAAGGAAACAAGGACAGTTAAGATATAGCAAAATCTGAAAACTCAGTATAACTACAGCCCAAACATACTTCGTTCTCTTTTTATTTTCCCCCATTTTCCTTCAGGCCAGCATGTTAAGTGTCTCATTGTTCTGTTGTGTAAATCGAGGCGAAAAGAAAAGAGATGGTAAACTTGTTATATTCAATTTAGTCTATTATGCTTATACTTAGCAAATATTCAACAATAGTAGGCACTAAATCAAAGATTAACACCATGGAATCCAGTTAGGCGGAGGAAAGTGCAAATAAAGAAATGAAAACCTTTCTGAGGGTTCCTTCTGCACTGAGTTTTAGAGGGAATTCTTTTATTCAGCATCAACAAAGTCTTTTCCACTAGGCAGGGTTGGCAGAGGAATTCTTTCATACAATCTCTCAAATTTTCTAGAAGAAGAGAGAATGATTCAGTGGCAGTGTGCCTTTGTTTTTTGAGCTTTGAAGTCTAAACTATGTCAGCAGAAGAGGAATTAAAGAACAGCCCAATGCAAGAGGCTCTGACCTGGTGAGGTCTAGAGATGATAGACCATACAGTTTTATCTCCGCAAGCCGAGAGAGCTTTGCAAGGGGAAGGAAAAAAAAAAAAAAAGCAAGTCGCTCGACAAGCTTATAAAACTGGCTTTGACTTTTCTTATAGGGAAATAGGCAGGCCAACACCAAATTTTGTCTAGGATATTGTTTCTATAAACAAAAAGCTGGCATAGTCAAAAGTACCTCTTCATCACGTTCGCCCATCAACTCCAAAGCAACCAAAGTGCCTCCTCCTCAGTGCATCTAGCTCTGCTCGTAAGCCAGGTAAAGGCAGCCTCCACACGCATCTTTTCACACTGCAGAGAGTGTATGCAAATCATGCTAAGGACAAGCATGGGTACCAGTAAGTGCACTAAAAATGAAGCTCAAACCAAACCCACCTGTTCTGTCATTTTGACCAATTCCTCAGAAAGAGAATCACGAATAGATTCCATTGACGCCTTACAAGAAATTTTTAAAATTGAAAAAAATGCCATCAAGATCCCTTGTTAGATGTAACAGCTTAATATAAATTCTATAATGTGCATTATATAACAAAAGAAAAAATGGAAGGCTGTGAAATGGAAGCTTTGGTGTCAAATATTAATCCAAGGAACAAAGGCAGAAGAGGAGTACCAATGCGTGACATATATGAAGCAAGTTAGCCATCCTTCTGGCGAAGCGATGATTCAAAAGCACTTGGTGTCATTCTTTTCATATAGTACGGACTCATGCCCTGACTCTCCAGGGTTTCTCCTCTCAGAGAAACTGCCAGATGAGTCCAGTGATGCTTGCATGAAAGTAGCTTTCTTCCATGCCTGCCAAGGAGCTTTGCACTAGAGACTTTCAGAGACAGGTTGCCTACACAATGAACTATATTATAGAAAATATCAACGATCGTTGATGTAAAGAAATGAAGAGTATCAAACCTTTCTCAAAGGCAGAATTTTGCTTTGTTGTAGTTGTTTGATCTGACAATGGAGCAGAATGAACACAAACAGTCCTCTCCACATCCAACCGGGCAGCCTTTTCTCTCTCTATCTCCTGGTGAAAATGAAGAGCTTATTTCAGGAATTGACAAACAATAACCACTAAAGGTTCCTATAATGTGGCTGGAATTTAGGATTGTTATCAGCAATACCAGACCTCATCATACAACTTGCCCAAATGTTCAATATCAGATTACTAACATTTGATTCATACTAACCATCCACGCAAAAGTTGAGAAGTCCGTTAAAAGTAGGTTTTCTTATATAACTTCCACTGAAAAATTCAAGCAGCATGTGAAACCAAATATCTCTGTTGGAGTTAGTCCACTCCATTTTGTAAGTTATAGGAGAAATGAAAGCGATGAGGAATTTAATCAAAGAAGAAAGAGAGCACCTCATCTAACATGCTTAGCAATGTCAGCTTTGAAATACAGAAGCAGAAGCTTCACCTGCTGTAAAAGTTCTTTACGCGCAATGCTTCTTGTAACTCTTGCTTGTGTTTTCTGCCTGATTTCGCTGATGTCTTCCTTGAGCTGTCTCTCACGACCTTCTTGAGTGTCAACATCCTCCTTTGCAGCAAGGTATTCCTGCCTACTTTCTGCTGCTCTTTGTCTCTCCTTTTCAAGCGTCCCTACTTAACTGAGTCTGTTCGGCTCTAAGACCGCACGAAATCTGTAATTCATTGCTAAAATAAGTCAGTTATGCAAAATCACCATTATAGTTATGGTTTCACTCAATAAATTGGAGAACCAGAGCCTCAAGGACATTGATTCGGGACAATGTTTGAGATAGCGTTCATTCACAGAAGCGGCTCTCGTTCCTCAGCAGCTGCGGCACAGCTTCTGCTTCCTGTGGAATCAATACGAAAAGATAAAGAAATGCAAAAGATGAATTGAATTCAGAAAGTATTATAAAGACCTGAAGTCTAGAATTGAGAGTTCTTTCAACAGCAGCCCAAGCTTCTGCCCTTCTGGCATTTGTTTCCTGTTATCAGGGAGAGTTCTAGTCAGATACAGATCCCATGCAGCTGAACCAAAAACTGAAGGAAAAGCAATCTTGGATCATATGTGTAACTGTCTATTCACCTGCATGGCTTCAATTTGCCTTAAAAGTGGCCTTGTAGATTCTGGAACTTGTGTAATCAGTTCCTCACACCGTCTTTCACTTGCCTAGGCAAAACACTAAACAAATTATGCAAACTACAAAAAGCACAAATTAAGATGCTACTAACTTAAAGAAAAGAAGGAAAAGCAAGCTTCAAAGTTCAAAAATTTAAGCACATTCAGAGAGCAAGGGAGCACACCTGGTAGCATTTTTGAAGATCCTCAATGTCTCTGCGGAGCATATCTTCTTTGAAGATTGCCTGAAAATGGATTACGAAGACACTAAAACTTAAAAGCAAGATTCTGAAAGTCAACCTAGTAAAAAGAATGACAGAAAATATAACAAAAACCTGTTGTTCCTTTCTAGTTAATGTTTGCCTTAATTCTTCAAGAGTCTGGACCAGCATAGATTCACGATCCTCAGCCTCTCTTAGACGACTCTCTAGCTCAGTTCTTGCTTCATTGTTGGCACGTGCCTCTGCTAATGCTTCAGCCTCCTTAGCAGCTGCCAAAGCATTAGTGTAATATTCTTTCTGTGTTGCAAGTTCTGTTTGATGTTTCTCTATTGTTTCTTGTAACAACTTCTCAGTAGCCATCTTGTCCCTTTTGATACTTTCTACTTTACTCTCCTCCGCCTGGATTACAACCAGTTTCAGTTAAAAGAACTGATACACGTTAGCATTGTCACAATTGTTGCTCAAAAAGTAAAGAATTTTATGCATCCATCAATATAGAGGATTGTCCATGGTAGCAAAGTATAAATCGTAAATACCTTTAAGAAAAATACAGCCGTTGAAAGAGACTACATCCCAAGGAAGACAGGACTTCTTTTAGATAAATTTATCATAAAGAAAACAGTTTGCAAGAAGATAAACAACCTGAACGACAGAACTCATATAGGAAAGTTCAAGACAAAACAGTTCTATACTATTTATACTGCATGAAATTTCTGTCTCTAGAATTCCATGATTAGTGACGAAAATTAACCTAATCCGAATTGTTACAAGATACTAAAAACTTTCAAGAAAGCTTTCAGAGTTCAATTACCTGAAGTTTAGTAGCCAAACCTGTCTTCTCCTCCTCAAGCTCTCTAATCTAGATTTCATACGAAAAAAGTAGATAAAACATTTATTAATACATGTAGGCACAGAATAAGATTGAAGTTTGTGAGAAAATACAGTAATTAGGTTGCATACCTGAGCCCGTAATTTTCTAATTGTAGATTCCTGAATAGCCTGCTTTCTGGAAAGCTAATCACCTGATATGAGAGAGATTCTAACATAACACCGCACCTCTATAATATCCAATTTTAACATGCTTCAATAGAGAAACTTTTTAACTACAACAGCAATGCCCTTTAGATAAATTATTAGTTTGTCAACCCAAGAAAAGAAAATTAATAATTTCCATAAAAACTAATACTTGGCAAGGCATACAAATTTAATGGGATTTAATTTTGATGTATTGAAAGAGTCCTGAGTTTACACAACCACCATGAAAGAAAAATAACCATGCGGAGTGGACAATAAGCATAACCTCAAAGTAGTTACTGTTTCCTCATAGTAAATATTTTTATAAAGTTTTGTCATAAACCATCTCTCCCAAAAGTTTAAACTGTTGGATAAAAGCGCATAAATGGTTTTTATGTCTTGCACTTTTTCCTTGCATGGCCTGCTTTTGAGGCTTGAAGTCTGAGGATATCTAGTACAACCACCTTCACGCGTGTTGAAATTCAACTTTTATTTAAAAGAATGGAGGCAAACAAGGATCGCACTCTAGACTACTTAGTTATAGAAGCTCTGATATCATATCATGAACCATCTCTCCCAAAAGCCAATTGTTGGTGAAAATACAAGAATGATTTTATATCTTAACAAGTCCATTTTTGAAATTCTTTCAAAGCTAAAATTGTATGTTGAAAACCTTAGTTATTACTGTACCAATGTGGCACTCTCTTCTTTATTAGTAGTATACAAAGCTTTACATCAACGTGGATCAAATTTTAACTCAACTTTAAATCAGCCTTTCCCGATTCAACCCTCTTTCTCTCCTATAGTCCTTGTCCAATGCTTTTCACCACTTTTGCAAGCCAAAGATTAGATGTATGGTATAAGGTTGCCCAAAGTAATAGCCATGAGCTATATGTAAAGAAATTAGTATCAATAATATTTAAAACCTGTAAGCATAAAAATTTGAAACTATGTTTCAAAAGAAAATTTTCCTACAATCTTAGATCGTGGTTTAGATCTCCCTCTTCAATTCCAATCTTAGCAGTACCAAAGTAGCAGACATAAAATTGCATAGATTAAATGCTTTCACCTTCATCAACTGTAAAAACTAGAGAGATTTTGGTTACGTGTTTAGTAATATAATCTACTTATTATGCCTATCCATCTTATAGATATTTAAATTAATGTCCGAAAAAAGGCTCAATTCCCCAATCCGACAAAGTTTTGGACACAAGTAACCTACTAAGCAATTTAGCTCTATAGTTTTTGTCACTTTAAACGTAGTTGGAAAATTGAGGAAAGTCCGTCCATACACTCAGCTAAAAAGCAACCAACAATGAAACAGAAGAGTTCTGTATCCATTAAAGTCTCAAACTCTCAATGATGCAGATTTAGGTTGGTTTCCAATTGCTCTACCTTCTGCCATAACTTGAGTAATTATTTCATCCTTTT
>JAVHNN010000535.1:0-22043 GCA_031439585.1 Pterocarpus macrocarpus
CTCCAGATATCTCGATTCTTTGACCTCCACCGCTTGTCCTGGCCTCCATTTCGTTCTTTGGCAGCTACACAGGTTTAGGATAACGAAGCTTCTAGTAAGTTCGATGTCGAAGTGCACCATGAGTCGATGGTGCGAGCTTCACTGCGAGAATAGCATGAAGTGGAGGGAGCCATCCAAGATCGCACTGCACCTCATGGTTCCACTCTGGGATCCTGCCGTCTTTGTCTATTTCCATGTCGATTTTGCTCTGCTGCTACTAGCGCTTGTTGGAGGCCTCGTCGATGATGAAGATGATGAACTCCGATACACAATCCTGCACCTTCTACTTCACATTCTTCAAGATCTTCAATCTTTGGCTTTCCTATCAGTTTCTGCCAACAACCTGAGCAATGTCAGTGGGGCTCAAGCGTGCGCTCTAAGAATTTTTTTAGTGAAGAAATGCCAAATGATGCAAACACCATAGACCTATATGGATTCCAAAAGATTCAAGTCCTAGGTTAAAGTGGTTGCAATTTCACAGGTAAAATGGTAGGCGATAGCAGAGTGGTGGCCAGCATTAGCAAAGGTCAATTGAAAGGTCCAACATTTGTGGCTGTTGGGTGTGATGGTCGGGGAGAGGTCAGAAATAGGGGTGGATTGTTTTCATGGATTTACTAAAATGTATCAATAATAAAAGGGTGTGTGAGTATATCCTCCATCGGATGTCAAGGTGCATTATGCACCCTGTAAAATCTGGAGCATAGGAGCATTTTCCTATTTTACTTCCAAACTTCAAAATCAGCCATATAAAGCTGCACTACATGAAAATACATCATCTAATGCATCAAACCAACACTTTAACAACATAAAATAGATAAGAAAAGATTACCTTAAAATCTGTACAGAATAAGATAGTTTATACAATCCCCTCTTAGCACATAGTTTTAATTCCTTAAGCATGAAATATTAGCAAAAAAGCACATACAAAAAGAGTATAGGTTCTTGGGCATACACCTTCAAAAACAATAGAAAATATAACACCCTCCCAAGTAGTACTATACTTAAGTCATAGCACCACACTCAAGAGTTATTCTTAAGAATGGACCTTGTCGATAACAACCTCAGTCGTCCCCATATTCCTTGAACTATCATTCGGAAATATGTGAGAATTATAAATTCTCGAGGATAATACAATATAACTATCACATCTTGTGTCATTATAAATTCATTATTATCTCACATTTGCTTTGGTTTATTATAAAAGCGGTGAACATGTTAATAGACTTTTCGGTTTATAGTTCAAAAACGTATTACTTAAAGCAGAGTTCATTTTAGTCGTCCACTTGATAAACAGAGATGAACTTCAAACAATTAACTTATCAACACAAAGAACAAGTAATCATAATGTAACGATTCATAATAAGATACGAGACAATTGAATAACATGCAGAGATGGATGCAAACAACTTCTTGTTGTGTGCGCATTCATCTATCTTTAGTTTTCTTTACTTTCTTTTTTTTGGCACACCTAGGCATTACTTATCGCCATCCCTAGGGTGTGAGCTTAGATGTGACTCTAATTGGAGGGATCTCATTTTGACCACGTGCCTCTAATTCGGAGGGATCTCATCTGGCTACGTGCCTTCGAGGTAAAGGGATCTCATCTGGCCACGTACCTCCAAGTAGAGGGATCTCATTGTCATATCACATGCCAAAGTATAATCACCATGTCATACCCCATCGGGGTGTGATCGCCATGTCACACTCCTTAGGATGTGCAATCATATGAACATCCCTAACTCTCACATATTTCTACCGAAAATTTGGCAGCATAACGGATCAGATCTGTTTTCCCATGAATAGTGCCAATTTCAACAAACAGTCAGTCACAGTAAGAGATCACATATAATGCATTAATCTTTCAAACACCAACATAAAATTGCAGCACTTATACTTTAATTGAACTCATATATGCATTAAGGTGCCAAATCCTTTAATTTTGGAAATCTTGCTCATATTCTTCAACTCTACCCATTTTTTAGAAATTAAGCCTTAAATTCATTTTAACTCATTTAGACTTGAATTTTGTATATGTTTAAGTATTATGTGTCTAGTTTCTAACCTCTTTAGTCCCATCAAGTTTTGATATATGTATCTCAAGTTATTAACATTTTACCTGGGTATGTCCTGTTACTAGGTAGATTTACCTATCAAAAAAATTAAAATTTACTAAAAATAAAAAATTGGTTGAAACTATACAAAATCTATTTTTGTAAAGCTAACTGACCTAGATTTTATTTCCAATAAGTTTCATCTCATTTGAGAAAGTGCAACTCGAGTTATGAGCCCATGAATTTGGATAACCTTCACTGCCCTATTCTAGCCTGGCTAGGACTTAGGGTAACTTTCATGAATTATTGGGAACAACAGGGAGTGATTTAAGTTCTAAAATTTTTATGGCATGTTGCTCAATGTCTTAAATTTCTAAAAAAATTAGTTTCACTCAATTTGAAGGAGTATAGGGCAAGTTATACCCCTCAAAATCCAGTCTGCTCAGAATCAGGGTTAGAATCCTAGGGTAAATTTCAAAAATTCATATCTCACTCAATACTAATCCAATGGCCTTATGTTATATATGGTTGGAGAGATCTAAATGTCTAGTTTCACATAAAAATAGGTTCATAAAGTTTTGATGGTCGTAGGTGGAGCCGTACACTCCGCCAATATGGACGCCGTAAGATTTTCTAGGTTTTAGATTCTAGTTTGTTATCTATCTTGTTTTTCATGCAAGATTCAATCTCAATCCCATCAAATACTTGATAAACCAGCCATAATTCATCACATAACCATCATATATCATCAATTACATGAATAGAGAAGAACTTCCCAACAGCCATCAACTCAATAAAATTAAGGAAAGAAGCTGAATCCTGCCTCTAGTTAATGCAAAACTAGCTAGACTTGAGCTCTTGGTGTAGGAAGTGGGTGGAGCTTGGAGATTTAGGAAAGAGGAAGTGAGGAAGAAGAAGAATGAAGGGAGATAAGTCAGCATGAAAGAGAAGCACAAAAATAAGGGGAGTTGGAGGGGATTCAGTGTTTTAAAACTTGAGGAAGACCAAATCTCTCCTCTCCATAGGCACCATATGGCATCACCTATATGGGGGAAGAGTGGCAAAGTTTTAGCCATTCAAGTTAGGATTTTTAGTGTAGAATTCTACTAATTCGATTCTAACAGTTTAAAATACCGAATCTTTACCGATTTTCCTCAAATTGGTAAAACATTACTAAGTAAATTTGTGAGATTTCTATATCTTTATTCTAATCTTCTCAAGTCTAATCTCTTTAATTAATACTTAATTAACTCCTAATCAATATTTAATTAACTTCTAATTAATTCTACATAGTCAATAAAGTCAAATAAATAGATTAACATCGTAATTTAAGCGTATTGTAATTCCGGACGTTATACTGAATAATTTCTCATAGTCTTTTACATAACAATCTAAATTTTCTTTAGCTCTAGTATTTGTAATTCATCCCTAATTACTCTTATTTTTCTAATAAATTGATTAACAATGCAAGTCAATTGCACGTTTCTTTGGAATTGTTATATTTTTGTTTTTTCGTAAATCCTTTAGAAATTTCTGTTTGATTTCCGTAACTAGTGGCATTTTCATAATATTGAGCAAGTCTAGGGACATCCCATGTCATTTCACATATGGATACCTACGTGGCTCAATTAGCGAGGTTTAGGTTTCTACGTTTTCGCTACGTGATTCTGCTTCGTTTAAAACCTTATTCTACTAATCCTGTTGATATAGAGACCTAAATATCATTTTCCAAAAAGTTCAGGGGCAAGGTTATAAATAACAAAAGTTTGCCCAATGACATTTTCATCATTTTCTGTTACGTTATATGTGGATGTTACAGAAAACATGGTGGGACATATGAAGCAAAACAGGGCAGCGCATATGTCTTTTTAAAAAAATCAAGTTTTTGAGCTATAAACTTAATCCTTTTAAGTATTAAATTTCTATCAAACAAAAGCATTATGTTAAGACTTCAAACCTCATCATCTAGCCTTTATCCTCATGAAGAACACAAGTTACTATCGGACCCTCTATAAGCATAGCCTGACATACAAGATTTGGTGTGGCTCCTCATATATTTAGGCTTGATTAATCAAAGAACTCATACAAACAAGACATAAACTTGTAAGAAAAATAGATGCCGCAAAGGAATTCACTAAAGAATGAAATAACCCTTTGTCCTATCCTTGGTGTGAGCCTTATAGGGTTATAAGTTAGGGTTTTGCATGTTTTTGTAATAAAGAACATCATATCTCAAGTATACACTTCATAAACCATCAAATAAGAATAGATGCTACCATCATTAATCACAAAACACGAAGTTCTCATCATGGCCGTGAGTTACAAGGTGTGAAACAAGGAGATATATTTCACAAAGGCTCAAGAAATCAAGAATACAAGCTTTAAGGCTTCAAAACCAATAGTTCAAGCTTCAAAGTCTTAAAAGAAAATATCAAAAACCAAACCGTTCATGAACTTCAAAAGGATTTAAATAAGATTACATGATCTAAAAATAAGGATTAAAAGCTCCAAAGAACATCAATAATCATACAAATCTTATGCATGAATAATAAAGGGTGAAATAGAAAAACCCTACTTGTATAAGGAGCTTGAACTCACAACTTTCCACGGGATGGACCAGAATCCTTTCGAGCTTTTTTAACTTCTTTATGAAGGCTTATTCATGAGTAAAGAGGGTGATGATTGAGGGTTCTTGGTGGTGGTAGGAGAAGGCAAGAGTTTGGTAGTATTTCTTGGAGGTTTAGAAGTAAGAAGATAGAGAGAAGAGAAGAAGGAGGTCTCGGCCAATTTGGGGTGTGTGTGAGCTAAGTTCTAAAGTGTAATGGTCAGTCTAAGTGGTCCTATATATAAAGGAGGGGTTAGGGTTAGTTAGGATTAATTACTAGATTAGTTTTCCTAAACTAGTTTAGTTAACTTGGTTAATTATCATACTTTAATTAGTTAGTTTAGAAACTTCATAAGAGTTATTGAGACTAATTAGGATGATTATTGTATAACTCGTAGAGGATTAAGAGAGTATTAGGTGAGTTACTTGCTAATTAGTATGAATTTGCTACTTTAACTTTGACTAATTTAGTTAATTCCTGCTTATTTAAGCTAATTAATGACCAAATAACCTAGTTCTCTTCATCATTCATTAAAATAATATTTATACCCATGTGACTAAGCTCTACATGGCCAAGCTGAGTGCTTTGGCATTTAAATATATTTATTTATGTATTTTACATAATTACTAGCTTAATTAGTTAAATAAGTAACCATGGATTAATTTATTATTTACACACTTCATGAAATTAATACTCATCACCCTAAGATGATGAGTTGTATGGCTAGGTTGCTTTTGGGGGGGTTGAGTTTTTGACTCATTTAATGATGGTAAGACAACTTTAAAAAATTCAAAGATTATCATAAACTTACTTAATTAGGTTAAACTCCTTAATCAATAAAATATTTACTATTTACCATGTGGCTTATTTAAGCATAATATCATGATGATGTCATGGTGATTAGTGAGGTTAATTAAGAATTAGTTGATTATCTAAATGATTAGGAAATTACTTAGGTCATTTGTGCATAACTAGGCCCAAAATAATTAAATAATCCCATTAGAATTTCAGCCATCATTCATGGCCCAAAGTGAGGCTTAATTTTGTCGTCCTCCTGCCCAGTGCCAAAACTCCACTGAAATATTTTTCTTTGTCAAGTTAAAGTAGTGTTATAGAGTTTTGGGATCCTTTATGCACCCAGTAAGGTTATTTTTTTTTAATTATGCAAATATTCTTCAAATTAGCTAAAAATTGGTGTTTATCTTTAAAATTATATTAAAAATGTATTCATAATCTTTTGGAAGTTTTAGGGTCTTTTAGGTAGATTTTGGCCTTTTGTAAGCTCTTTAGTGTTTTTTGTCAAAAATTCTAATGTAAATTTAATTTTCTTTAACTAATGGCATTTCTACAATTTTTATCAACTCCAAGAGTATCACATGTCATTTCACACTTAGATGCCTCCAAGGCTTAAACAATAGAGATTTAGGTTTCTACAACTATTTTGTTTTGCTCGGTTCTGCTAAAATACTTTCTCTGCTAATATAAGTGATGTAAGGACCTAAATATAATTTTTTAAAAGTTTAGGGACCTCAATGTAATTAAAATATGGGATCTAAATGTAATTATTGAAAATATTGAGGTGTTTATGTAATTACCAAAAGTTTGGGTAGTTAAGGCCGTTTTCATCATTTTACATTAAAAGTAGATGGCAATACCATAATTTCAGCGGCAATGTCATGCCACCTTATAGTTCTCAATGTGAGAATTACTATGGCATATCGTAGCCTAAATAATTCTCACATTACCTATGGGAAATAAATCAAAATTCTTAATAGGTTGTATTGAGAAAAGCGGGGGTTACACTTTCGATGTCTAGTGGTGATCTCGGTAGCGACAAGTGTAAAAATACATCTATTTATTACTAAGATTTGACATATATTTGAGCTTGATTTTTATGGATTTATAGAGATTTTACCCAAGTTTATGTAATAATTAGACTTTTGTAGTTATTGAGCAATTAATATATATTTGGTGAATATTTGGTTATTTTATAGGTCTTATGGCTAATTTTAGCTTAACTTGCAAGAAAATGAATTTATGGCATTAATTGGATATCCTGGAGCCAAATCAAATTATTTCAGATTAGATTGAGATAATCCAAGATATTTGGAAAGATAAAAAGAATATCTCTAACTTTGTTGTTGACCACATATTCCAATTCTCAAAGATTCGGTGAAAACCTTATTGCAAGATTTAGTAGCAAATCTATCCCAATGCTTGTCCAACTTGACATTTGCCTAGTATTTCGGCAATCTCTTGAGCTACTAAAGTCGAATTGATGCAATTCTTGTAGCATTGGAAAGCAAATTCAATTCACTACAACTTTGTATTTCCATAAGAAAAGCTAATTTCAACAGTAAAGAGTGCTATAGAGCTTGAAAGTTGACTATCCAGATTTGATCTTGCACTAGAATGTGAATTATGCTTCCCTAGCCCAATTAGGATACAATTGAGCTATTTGGATCCAATCTGTGCCCATAAGCTATGATCTGGAACACAATAAATAGAAAAAGGATTACTCGGCCTCAAGCACTCGGTAAAGGAGCTTCATGAAGATTTCTTGATGATTTAAATCAGAAGATAACTTAGAATCTTATCTTATCTTTTACTTGATAATTGGAATTCAAATCTTGGAAAGATGACTTAGCTTCTGATATGATCTTATCTATCCTAACAAAACTATGTCATTAAGGAATCTATATATTCAAATTTCAAGAAATAAGAAACAACTTTAGCCTCTTGGCCAAAAAGAATACATCGGGGACTTTGGACTTTGGTCTCTTAGGCAAAAGAAGGTGCGACTTTGAGGAGTTCTTGGAAGAAAGATTGCAGCCATTGATTCATCTTTTCTACTTCTTTTTTCTTCCTGCATGTCTATAATTCTCTTTTATGCTAAGGTGATGATGTAATCTTAAGATGATGATATATTGAACCTTTGTTATATTTAATGTATTTCTTTTCTCTAATTGATGTTTTTATATCTATACTTAATGTTATGGAATTGGCCTCCATAGTGTGAATAACCACTTAGGCTACAAGGATATTATCTAATGTTTGCCTGCCAAGTACAAAGCTACGTTAGTTAGGCCTAACTAGTTTTGGCATCAAATTTCTCAGTTTAGTAGCAAGTATTTTGTGATCAATTTATATGTAACATTACACAATCCTATAAGGCTAAAGTAGGAAAAATTTTTAGGTTTATCTTTCTTTAGGATAAGGGAAAGGAAGGTCTGGCTCACTTGCTTGATTTGAGAGGCATTTCTGAAAATTCCTTCAACTCAATTACAAACAACCCCTTTAACAATATCCCAATTTGACTGGTAGAAAAAAGCAAGTAACCCATATGATCAAGGGTCTTTTCAGGCCCCCATAAAAAAAAGGACCGAGGTAATTTCTTTCTCCAAAACATCCCTTTCTAGATTCTGTTTTTCCTTAACTATTAGACTCGGAAAAGCACCTTTATCCACATATTTCTCATAGTTAAAGGCATCTTCATATAACTTTTATAAAACTTCACTCCTATCCCTTTTAAAGCTGACTGATCCTCAATACACTCCTTACTCGCATCTTTTAACATTAATATCTTTGTGTTTTGATCCCCAAAATTAAGCCATTTATGTCTAGATTGTTGCTTCCAGTATTCTTCTTCTTTGATAAGGATTATTTCATAGTCTTTCCATAAATTTACAGTAACTTCAAGCCTAGCAAAATTCAATTTTTTCTTTTATCAATGTCCCCAAATTCTTTGTTCCAAACTTTGTCTTTTTCAATAAATAACCCAATATTCAGAATTAAATCACCTTCTTTATACCAAGAGTCATTTAACAATTAACTAAACTTATCTTGTAAAAGCTAAGAGACCAAGAATCTGAAAGGCCTAGAATGGTTTTCAGCTATATTAACTAAGTTGAAATCAATCAGTAGAGGTGCATGATATGATTTTAGTTTCGATGGTTGTCTCACCACACCTTGTCAAATTTAGTTGACCAAGCTGCATTAGCAATGGCCCCATATAACCTTCTTCTCGAGGTTCTCCTTTGTCATGTGAAAGGTTGCCCACAATACTCAATGTCAGATAAACCATTATCCAACAAGCATTTATGGAACACTAAGGTGTCACAAGCCAATCTGTGATCACATCCCCCATCATTGAGGGAAAGGACAGAATTAAAGTCCCGCAAATACACCAACAACCATTAGTGACATTAGAAATGGCGAGGAGCCATTTGTGTACAATGAGTCCCTTTGTTGGATCATCGTGTGAGCTGCAGTCAGAAATCTCAATAAGCGAGTGGCTATCGAATACATCACCAGCGTTTGAGAATGATGCGGAAATGCAACGTAAGGTGAGAAATTTGAAGAAATTCTCAGAGTAGGGTTCGTGGTCGACGATTTAAGCTGCTTAGCCATCATATTCATTCTCAGTTGCCTCAGGTTTTATTTAATTATAAAAATATGAGATCAAACATCACTATCCATATTTAATAAGTTTAAGAAAATGTTTGGTCCGGGAGGCAATGAGTTGAGTTTACTTAAGAACTGACATAGGAAAGAGAATAAACTAAGCAACATTATTATGCGAATAATGAGCCAGAATAATTGAACATCTGACGGTTGTAAGTAAATATAACGCAGACAAACTGTAAAACAACTTATATTATGAGGGTGACCTAATGTAATCATGCCATTTAATGCAATCCATGAGCAAAACATTATTCTTGAACGCTTTCTTCATAAACTTTCCATTCTTACGTAAACTTTTCCATTACTTGGTCCTTTGGAAGTTCTTGGCCATTTTAGACTCCTGGGTAATAGTCTGCTTTTCAGGATCGATTTTGTTCCTATACAGGAATCACAGTCGAAGGTTTACTTTCCCAGAGCCTACACCTGCCGATCTATTCCCTTAACTTTATTAAGAGTGGCTAGCCGAAGTATCATGGAACTTTCCATCATAACATAATCTTTAGGTTCCTCATAACATGACTTTCATAGCTTTCTTGAAAATGTCACATGCATTTGCATGTATATGCATAACTCATGCATATACTTCTTTTACACAAAATTTACGGTGGCATAACAGGAATGTGTTAGCTTCCCCATCGCGAATAGTGCCATGAGTACCTTCAAGCATGAGAACACGTTTCTATATGAAGTCATAATATTGCATGCATAATTCATCATTGAACTCATAGAAGTATTAGTCCGATAAAGACAATGAAAGATTGATTCGGCCTCCAGTAACATGATCATTCAACCCGGATTTTTGCATAAATTAAGCCATAATTTCATATTTAACTCATTTGAATATCAATTTCCTTGGCTTATGTTAAAGTATTATGTGTCCTATTTTCCTAACCTCTTTGGTCCACATCCTAATTTTGATAACCATAACTCAAGTTATTTAGGTTTTTAGCTCAAACGCACATACAGTGGCTGGCCAAAATTGCACACTCGGGAAAAGTAAAAAAATCTTTAAAAATCGAAAACTAATCATACTGAAATTGGTCTTATATTAAAAAGCTAACAGGGACAAACTTTACATATGCAAAAGTTCCATTTCATTTGCCTTAAGTAGGGCTCAAGTGGTATAAGCTCCTCGAATTTGACACTTTCCTAGATTGCCCTATATTTGGCTCTTTGGTTTGGACACTAGGGCAACTTCTTCTTAGATCACTGGGAACAAATAAGATGGTAAACAAACTTGGATATTTCTTTGTAGGATGTTCTACTATGTATAAGCTTTCCTAACAAAATTGGTTTCCACTTAATTTGGAGTTGTGTAGGGTGAGGTTACACCGCTTGCTCAGCTCTGGCTGCCCGAATTGAATGTCCTACGATTCCCTAGAGTCAAATTTAAAAATTCACTATCTCTCTCAATATTAATCCAATGGCCTTATATGAGTACTATATATATATATATATATATATATATATATATATATATATATATATATATATATATATGTATATAAAGTCTCTGAATGTCTAGTTTCTATAGAAAAATAGAAAATTCTCATCCCAGACTTTAGCTTGCTATAGACAGTAGAGCTTTCGTACACTCTGCTCGTACATGACTACCCAGATTCTTGAGGGTTTTTGGTTCTCTAGGCCTCCTCGACTCTTCCTAATTTCTTTTCATCGGCTTTTCTTTGCTTGAGTCAGATTCGAATTTAATCTCACAAGCAGTAATAAACCAGAGTATATATCATACAGTGAATCATTCAATCAATACATCAAAAATTGAGAAATTAAGCCACCACTAGCCATTCAAGATCAGAAAAATCGAGACCAAGAGTTAAACCTGCACTCTGTTGTTATGTGATTAGGGCTTGGAGTTTGGAAAATAGAACTTGGTTGAACTTGGAAAGTTGGATGGAGTTGGGTGAGTGGAAGAGAGAGAAAAAGAGAGCTGAACAAAGGGAGAAGGTAGCGTGACGTAGAAATGGGGCTGAAGGAGAGAAAGAAATGAAGTTATATAAGCTTGAGGTGGTAGGTTGGCTTATGTGAGTTTTGAGTGGCTAAAATTTTGTGGGTGAAATTTGAAGTATGTCGTATCTTCTTCTGTGACAAAATTGCCCTCCACGCCAGCTTGCCTAAAAAGTGGAACTCGACTTCCCATTGTATCCCGAAAATGATATCGGAACTACGTCGTTACACTTACTTAAAGTCGAACTTCGTCCAAATCTATTTGAAATCGGAACTCGGAAGCATTATACAGTTTATTCAAAACTTGAAAAGCAAAGTCTGGATGTAAAGCAAACACTTAAACCGGAAGTTGGGGACGTGTATGTAAACTTGAATCGACTTAGCAAAACACCAGGAGATCGAGGAATCAAACATTAATCTTATGTACCGAAATTGTGAAGGAACTTATAGAATCTAAGAACTCGAAATGTAATCTCGTAAATCCTGTTATATGCAAACTCGGGAACATCAATAGAAATGAAAAGCTCTTGGGAATAAACTCAAGATCGGAACTCGTGCAAAATTTGGTCGAACTTGGAGACCAATTCAGAGATCTAATCTCGCGTTGATTTCTGGTTGAGATCAACTCGAACGTCGGATTTCGTGTCCATTCTAAATCACTTAAGGTCGTGAAACTGTTATGTTATGTATTTTTTGAAGCATAAGGTCGGAAGTGGAATTTATCAAGCCTGTCCATTTGAGCCTTTGAGATTAAGTCTGAAATCGGAAATTCTAGGTAGGAGGTCGGAAATCGGGACGTTACATTACCACCCTCCTTAAAAAAATTTTGTTTTCAAAATTTAGTACCTGAGAATAGTTCGGGATACTCTTTTAACATGTTTGATTCTAGTTCCCAAGTGTAGTCTTCAGCATCTTCCTTTCCCCATCTGCTTTGCGCCTTTACTTAGCCGCTACATGGATTTGTTTCAGGGTTATCTGCTTTATGCCATCTCACGATCCAGTGTTGGTTGTACAGTGGAAAGTCGGAGTCCTGCTTTTAACTGTATTGATTCGGGGTTCTAGCAAGTGTGTAGTGGTTAGATTTGATATCTTCTAAGTTGAGAAACATGGAAAATATCTCCGTGGAAGGTTTGATAAAGGTGGAGGCAAAGCAATCCTAGATATGCAAGCTGCTCCTAGTTCGGCTTTCAGGATTTGGAAGGGACGAATAAAGCGAGGACTTAGCTTCTTGACTTTATTAGCTTTACCTATCCCTGTTGTAGGTATAACCTTCAGAAATATATGGTCTCCTTCTTGCAGATTCCGAGGGTTTCCTCTTGGTATCACGCGTAACTCTTTCCGGCTGACTTTGGGGCGGTAAGCATCTTACTTCGAATTCTCTTAATCGCCTCGATAGTGGTCGCTTTCGACTAAATTAGGCCCCAATAGGAGTTGATTCTCCTGTGTTAGTACCAGCATAGAGACAATTGGCACTTTCGTCCATACAATGCTTCGTAAGGAGCCATGCCGATGCTAGCGTGATAGCTATTGTTGTACGCGAATTCGGCTAGCGATAAGTATCGATCCCAATTCTCGCGTTGCTCCATTATATAGGGTCGTAACATATCTTCCAAGGTTTGAATTGTCCTTTCTGTTTAGTAGACCGTCAGTTTGTGGATGATATCGCTGATCTTAGGCACAACTTAGCACCAAATACCTTTTGTAAAGGCTCCCCAAAACAAATGAGGTAAATGTTGGATCCCGATCGGAGATAATGGTTGTAGGGGTCCCATGTAGCCTGATAATCTCTTGAATATACAGTTGAGCTAATTTTTCCAACGGATAATTTGCTCAAATGGGTAAAAAGTGAGTATATTTGGTTAATCTATCCATAATGACCCATATGGCATCATATCTGGTTGGTGTTCTTGGTAATCCCATTACAAAATCTATGGAGATACACTTTCTCTGTTTCGCTCAGGGGATTTCGAAGGGTTATGACATACCTGGGAGGAATTTGATGTTAAAACTTTCAGCATTCTAACAATGGGTCAAGCACTTGCTCATGAAGAACTGTATGCCATGTTTGACTCGTGTCATGCACATTTTAAAACATCTTTCTTAAGATCTTGATACATTTTAGTAATGCTAAGATGTGCAGATCAATTCACCTTTATGTGCTAACTTCCTCCAAGATTTCTCCTTTCAGGGAGATCATTTCCCTCGAGGGGACACACACCCTATCATGACAACCTTGCCATATGCCCTCTTTATCTTGAAGCCAAAATCCAAGTCAAATTTCCACTGATTGCACAAGATGAATTATATGTTGAGAAATTAGCATCTCTGCTCTTGCTATGCTCGCTGAATCTGTTCCTTAAAGCTCTTTGGCTATCTTAATTTGATGTAGTTGAAGGTCTGTCTTGGGAGTCATAAGGATTCCCAAATTAAGATTTCGGAAGCTGCCAATAAGTTCTGTCTTCCTTAATCATTATACAGTGCTTATAATTAGATGGAAGATTTTCTACTCCGGCGTCTGCCATAATGTTTGCACTTACTTGCAGGTGGTACTTCAATTCAAATTCATAGTCCTTAAGAAGTTCCATCCACGGCCCTTTCTGCCTCATATTTAACTTTCTTACGATCAAAGAGGTATTTCAAACTCTTATGATCAGAGAAAAGACCTCGAACCTTACACCCATACGAGGTGATGTCTTCCATTATCTTTAAAGGCAAATCTCACTGCGGCAATGGCTAATTCGAGATCGATGCGTGGGATAATTCTCTTTCATGTGTCTTTAATTGTTCAGAGGCATATGCGACCACGTTTCCAATTTGCATCAACACGCGTACCTAATCAACTTGTTTAGAATAGCATCGCAATAGACCTCAAATGGTCCACGAGGGTCTATGAAGGCTATATTTGGTGTCGTAGTCAATCTTCTCTTTAAATTGCCTTGAAAGCTGCATTCGTACTTTGGCATCATTCGACCGGATGATGGGCTCACCACGATTAAGCTTGAGTCAGTAAGGCAGGCTATTCGAGAAAAATCACTAACAAATACTTTGTAATATCCCGACCAGCGCAGAAACAACTGACTTCACGACTTGTTAGTGATTATGGTCGACCTTTCCCAATTTAGAAGCCCTTACCACTTTGCTAGAGTCTGTGGAGAGATTCCTCCGTACAGGACACTACATGGCAGAAATTTTACTTCTTTATCCAAAATTCACATTTCTGGATAACTTGGCATAAAGTTTCTTTTCTTTAAAATTTGCAGAACTCAACCGCAAGTAGTGTTCGCGGGCTACTTGCTCGAATCGTTCAAATATTAACAAGTATGTGGTCGAGTGAAAACCACTACAAACTTGTCCAGATATGGGCGGAATATTCAATTCATGTAATCCATGAATATTGGCGGTGCGTTGGTCAGTTCGAACGACATCATGGTGTACTCGAAGTGGCCATAACGAGTTCGAAAGGTTGTTTTAGGGATATCTTGTTCCCAAACTCGAATTTGATGCATATCCGAACTGCATAAGTCGATCTTGGAAAATACCATTGCCACGCTTAGTAGCTGATCCATGAGATCATCGATCGCTTAGCGTAGTTGAATATTTATTCTTAATCGTCACCTTATTCAACTAGCCTAAAATCCACGCGATAGGTGCACGCATGCTCTCATCCTTCTTTTTGACCAACAAGGCTGGAGCTCCCCATGGCGATGCATACGCTAATGTATGAATCCTTTTCCAAAAGCTGCTTTCGGATCATCTCTTTAGTTTACTGTCGGCTACCCAGAAAGGTGACATTAAGTCTGCGAGCTATAGATATTGCATTCGCACTTTTTGGAACCAATTCGATAGTGAACTCAATTTCTTTCTCAGGAGGGAATTCAAGAATATCTTCTGGAAAAACATCAGGATATTCCTTAACAATTGGGATCTCCTCTAGTTTCTGTTCAACTTCTACCACATTAGCTGACAGGAGGATGTATCCTTGACTTTTCGAACCCAGTAATAGTTTACTAATAAAGAGTTTCGAAATAGTCAGGAGTGTTGAGGCTTAGGATCTCAAAAGATGAGACAAGAGGGGAAGACCACGAAGTCTTATTTCGGGCGAATTGTGCATGACCTCGATTATTGGCGTGATAGCCAATCCATGCCGGTAAAAATTATATCTAGTCCCGGAGAGAGGGAGATAAATCAAATTAGGCTGTACAAAGGTTATACCCTCAATTTGAAGAGAACATTGATGCAAATCTGACTAGTTCCTTAGCGGGTTCATTGGTAGGAGTAGAAACTAGTAAATCATGAGGTAAATCTGAGAATTGGCAATTGCAAAACGTATAGCTGCACAATTATAAAATGGCAGCAATGGGAGGCACACAGAATCATAGAGTACAATTAGAGTTCTCACCGTCAGCTCTCAATTGCACATGTAGTGTGCAGATTAAGTCCCTTGGACTTGTCGGCTTCTTCCTCGCATTCATCGTGAAAAACCCATCACTTGACATTGGGGTCGAGAGAGGCTATGGTGGCCGATTCCTGGTGCAGTTTGGACACTTTCATGCACAATTTTGTGGCACAGCAAACACCACATCCATATAGGAGACATTACGGCTCGCCAAACATAGTAGTCGACCATATCGATTCTGCATACCGCGCTTCATGCAAGTTGGATCTGGGAAGAAGGCACTTTGAAGTACGCTTGCCTTTGTTACTTGTCGTGAGAATCTCCTTTCCTTTAGTACTCTTGTAAGTTAGGCTTGAATCTCGAGGGCCGACTCGTGATGTTAAACCTGAAACCACCACCGGATACTCTGTGCTACAGCTAGTTTGCTGACGAGTTGCAATTTTCCGCCAAGTTCGGCATTTATTTACCAACGTGGAAAATCTCTAATCTCCATTGGCCCTATTGTACGGTAAGAAGGCTGGTCTTCCCGTAATACCCTCCTTGAATTTGATGCACTTCTAAGCTTCATCTGGGTTCCTCTCTATTAAATTGTAGAAAATTTACATAACCCTATCAAAATCTTGCAATGTATTCAGATACCATCTCGGTTTCCTTGATGCCAAAGCTCCCACCAAATTCTTGCAGATTCCTTGGCATTTCGAGCGGAAGCGAGAAAAGTACTTCTTGGTAAAAGCACATCTCTAAACACCATCCAAGTGACTCTTTCTGATGAGGATTCTTCAAATAGTCTTGGCAGTATTAGTTCACCACCAAGGCTACGGCGATACTGCTTGAGCATGTAGGTGGCAAAAGTGCACCCGTTTGATGATCCAAACAATCTGGACAGGATGAAGAAAATCTTCTCCATGGCTTTGATCCATTCGGTTTGCACGCTTTCTTATCAAGTCATCGCCCCTTGGAAGCTAAGCGGATTAAGCAGCTTCTTTGAATCTCCAGTGAACTTAAGATAGTCCAGGTTAGCCTCACGGGCCATGTGGGTTTCCTCAGCGACTTGCCTCCGGTGCTTTGCCTCAGTTGATCCATCATCCTGGTGAGTCTGTTGCTGCGGACTGTTCCTCAGCATTCGCACTTTGAGCCATTTCTGTCTTTGTATCTATAAGGTTGGCAAGGGGATCCTCTTGAAGCGAGGGTTTGTGCGTGGTCTACCTGCGCCGATTCAAAAGCCATTACAAGTTCTGAGGCACACAAAACAAAAGTTAGCTTGAGTTGATGGGCTCAACATCTTAAGAATAATGTGCTATTAAATAATATGTTCATACGGTCAGCTGGGCACTTCTCTTACACATACACACCTATATCTCGACCGTATAGTATGTGCAGAGATCTAGGTGCATATCATCAAGCTAGAAACCACCCAGAATATGTCACGTAAGCTTATAGTCAGTCCAATCCTCAGATAGCCAAATGTGAGGATGACTGCTGCTAATACCAAAAATGTAACACTGCCTACTCTTAAAACTTATGTTATCTGCTTAAGTCATAGCATGAAATTAGGAATAAGTTGCAGATCGTCATATTAGTTCTTACCAGTCTATAGTTGTATTTATTATATTATATTTTCTTTGTCTTTGACATACGTATACATATATATGATATATATACCCTATATATATATATATATATATAATAAATATCATCGGGATGCGTGAAACGTAACAAATTGAACAAAAGGACTATTATAAAAAGGAACATGCAGGTGGTATATGTTAGTTGTATGCCATGTTACATGAAGCCTGAGTTGAAAGCTCACACTTGAGCTTGAGTTTATATATATATGTTTCGGAGCGGGTGAAATAAAGAAACAACAAGACTTCTATTGCATTGAAAAGGCTGGAAATGAAATGGCGGGTGGAGCCGACATTTATGTGCAATAATGAGTCCGACTCGGGAGTCGGGTAATCGTTTGGCTACAGTCAGAATCGAGCTCGATGAAGAGAGATGGCGAAGTCAACAGTCCATCTGAGCAAATATTCTGAGAATGATGAAATGGCGAAATGCAAAAGCGAGGTGAGAATTTAAAGAAATTTCTCAGTAGGGTTCAGCGATATGTGATGTTCTTGTGAGCGTCGCGTTCTATTCTGATTCCGTTGCTCTCATTTTTCTTTAATTCATAAAAACATGGAATCTAAGCCCAGAACTATCCATATTTAATAGAGTTTAAGAAAATGTTTGGTTGCAGTGGGCAAGGTTCAAATTTGCTTGGAAATGACAGCATAGGAAGCAAAGTAATAAGCTACTTCTAAGGTTAATACATGATCTCTAATAATGAGCAAAATAATTGAACATACTGGATTGTAAGGGAATATAATGACAAAGCCTTGTAAATAACTTGTGAGTATTTGAGCTGTTCAATGTAATCATGTCATGCATTTAATGCACGATCATGCAAACTTTTGCTTCATTCTTGAACCTGCCTTCATAAACTTTTCCATCTCTTCATAAACTTTTTCCATTACTTCTGATCTCTAGGAGTTCTTGGCCATTTTAGACTCATGGGTAATGAGTTTGGCTTTCAGGAATCAAGCTCGGAAATTTACCTTATCAGGGAACGCTGCCAGGGTTTACTTTCCCTGACCTCCCCACCAATCTATTCTCCTTTACTTTATTCCAAGGCTGGCCCAAGTATCATGGAACTTTCATCATAACATAGTCTTTAGGTTCCTCATAACATGACTTTCATAGCTTTCATGAAAATGCACATGCATCTATATGTATATCATAACTCATGCATATACTTTACCGAAAATTTAGGTGGGAGCATAATGGAACGCATGTCATTTGCTTGTCATGAATAGTGCTCTGAGTATATCGAGAACACCAATTTCTGCATAAGAAGTCGCACGATATTGCATGCATAATTCATCATTGGACTCATAGAAGCATTAGTCCCATTAAGGCAGAGTTAAAATTCAAGCCTCACTTATAATCATTCAGCGCAGGCTTTTGTAAAATCAAGCCATAATTTCATTTTAACTCATTTGGATCTCAATTTTGGATATGTTAAAGTGTTATGTGTCTATTTTCTAACCTCTTTAGTCCCATCAAATTTTGATAACCATAACTCAAGTTATTTAGGTTTTATCCTGGCCTGCCTTGTGGCTGGCCAGAATTGCACACTTGAAAGTAAAAATCTACTAAAAATCGAAAACTGGCTCAAATCATATGAAATTGGTCTCATATTAAAGCTAACAGGACAATCTTTCGTTTACAAAAGTTCCATTTTCATTTACTGTTTTAGTAGGGCTCGATTTATAAGCCCCAAAATTTGACCTTCCTAGACTACCCGATTTTGGCCCAGTTTGGACATAGGGTAACTTCTTCAAATCACTGGGAACAAATGAGTTCGTAACAAACTCAGAATTTCTTTTTAGATGTTCTACTATGTATAACCTTTCTAACAAAATTGGTTTCACTCAATTTGGAGTTGTGTAGGGATTTTGAGTTTACACCTTTTTTCAACTCACACTGCCCGGGTGAATGTCCTGATTCCTAGGTCAAACTTCAAAAATTCATATCTCTCTCAATATTAATCCAATGGCCTTATACAATATATGTATAGAAAGCCCTAAATGTCTAGTTTCATAGAAAAATAGTCTCATCAGATTTAACTAGTTGTAGGCGGAGCCGTACACTCTGCCGTACGGACTGCCGAGGATTTTTGGTTCTCCAGCTCCTCAGCTCTTCCTAATTTCATCCTTTCTTGCTTCCAATTCGAATTTAGTCTCACAAAGAACCAATAAACCAACTATATATCATCATAATCATTCAATAAATACATCAAAAATTGAGAAATTAAACCACCACCAGCCATCCAAGATTAGAAAATCAAGACAAGAATTAAACCTTTACCTCTTGTTACATGATTAGGCTTGAGTTTGGAAATAGAACTTGGTTGAACTTGAAAGTTGGATGGAGTTGGGTGAGTGAAGAAGAGAAAAAAGAGCTGAAAAAGGGAGAAGGCAGCGTAGAAATGGGGCTAAAGGAGAGAAAGAATGAGTTATATAAGCTTGAGGTGGTAGTTGGCTTTGTGAATTTTGATTGGCTGAAATTTTGAGGGCAATTTTTAGCCATGTTTCCCTCTTTTTTGACAAAATTGCTCTCCATGTCACCTAAAAAGTGGAACTCACTTTCATTGTATCTGAAAATAACATCGGAACTCGTACCCTACTTAAAGTCAGAACTCGTCCAAATCTATTCCCGAAATTTGGAGATATAAATCGGAACTTCGGAAATATTATGCAGTTTATTCGGAAACTTGAAAGCAAAGTCGGATGTGAAACCAAACACTTAAACTCGGAAGTCGGGGACATTATGTAAACTTGAATCGATTCTAAGTATAACACCAGAGATCGAGAATTAAAACATTAATCTTATGTACCAGGAAATCAGAACTTATAGAATCTCGGAACTTCAAATTTAATCTTGGAAATGCGGAATTACATAGGCAAACTTACAGGGAACATCGATAGAAGCTATAGAAAAGGCTAACTTGAGAATAAATTCGAGAAGTCGGAACTCGTGTAAATTTTTGGTTGAACTTGGAGACCAATTGAGAGATGCGATCTCGCGTCCATTCTAGTTGAGATCGACTCGGTATTGTCGGATTTCGTGTCCATTACAGCTAAATCGAGCCTAAGGTTCGAAACTGCATCGTGTATATACATTTGAAGCATAAGATCGAAATCAGAAAATTCCTAGCAGTCCATTTGAGCCTTGGAGATGAAGTCGGAGGTCGGGAATACTGATAAGGTCAGAGGTCGAAAATTGCGGACGTTACAATCTTCATGTGGGCTTCGTGATGCACATACAAAATAAACAAGGGATTTGGGAAGTAGTAAATTGGATTAGTCATTTTGGGCCAAGCTTTATGACCCACTTAAATTTTATGCATTACGAATTTGGGCCATCAATCTTTTACTCATCATGTAATAGTTTCCTCTAGAATTATTGTTTATGGGCTTAGAACACTTTATAGGCCAAAGTTAACAAAATCTAACACTTTCCATTTTTGGGTTGAGAAAACAGCATCATGCACAACAAAATAGCCTAAAAGATAAATACAATTAAAATAGTAAATGATCTCAAAAATTCATGAAAATTTATCAGTTAATCCCTAGAGATGAGTATTATATAAAAAGTTCATATCAATTTCTTAAGAGTAAGTAGGGTAATAAAATCTTAAAATCTGGATAGGTCAGGTTCCCATTTTCAGCTAAGCAGTTCCAGTTTCAAGGATTTATTTCATATAGTTCAACATTTTTAAAAATCCCATAAAAATTCTCAGTCATATTTTCAGGTGTTATTTACATGCTATAAAAATTTGAAGTCAAAATTCGCAGAATTAATATATTAACAAAATGGGCAATTTCAGTGTTTCCAGAAATCCATCATCGGTTCAATAACACAGAAATTTTGTCCGAAATTTTTAATAATAGTAAACCTCCACAAAAATTCATGAAAATTTACAAGCAGGTATATGAACATGTTAACTCCAATATAAGATTTCCAGATCAAAAATAATGAGATCTACTGGGGTAAAAAAAATCGTGCAACAAAAGCAGTCTAGCAACCTAGCGAGAATTCCAACAACATAAGAAAGCAATAGATCAGAAGATAAACATATGAGCATCAACAATCAGAAACATAAACCAAAAATAAAGAAGACAATGGGAGGGTTCAGGAAGAGGTAGAAGATATAAGAACCCCTACTTGTTTGGAAGTGAAGAGGATGATGGAGATGATGATGATGGTGGTGGTGATGAGGAGATGAAGATGATGGAGTTGATCCCCTCTTCTTGCAAGAAACGTGAAGGTCTAGTGCTTGAGCTACAAGAACAATTTTTGACTTACTTGTTTTTCTTCTCTAATTTGGGGAAAGGAAAGAAAGAAACTCTCAAGGCCTTCCTTTCTTTCGTTGGCCGTAGCACATTCTCCTTAGGGAGCAAGGGGATAAATTTTCTAACTTAAAGAACTACTTGGGCTCCAGGTAGTCTAGATATCCCAATTATTTTCCTTTCTTAAAGAATTATTATAAGAAATAAACTTCCCTTTTTCTTGGATCAAGTGGCGTGACATATTTAAGGAGGAATAAGGGGGACTTTGTATTCTTTTTATTTATTTTAAAGGGACAAGGTGACTATTTTCAAGAGAAGTAGTAGCCTTGGATATTTCTAAAGATCAAAAAGAATCTAATTTAAACAACTTGGTCCGCAAGTTTGGTTTTGGTTTGGACAAGTGTCCAAGATCAATGGTGATCATTATTTCATAATTTATGTGAGTGATATTTTATTTGGCTATTTTTCTTGTAATTCAATGGATTTAACATATGTTAATTAGACTAGATTTAGTTAATTAGCTCGCCCTAACTTATACTTTCTCACAAAATTATATTTGATCTTTAATTAATCTAAGTATGTCATTAAATTTTTTTAATTTTTCTCAATCATTTGCCTATTAAAATTATTT
>JAVHNN010000536.1:0-21840 GCA_031439585.1 Pterocarpus macrocarpus
TTAAATATCATTAATCCGTAACTTAGAAATATAGTTAAGCTAATTCAATCTTATTAATTAATTACAAGATAATTGTTCTACCTTAAGCAATCGAGATAGATTAATTCTTATACCCTAATTACATAATTCATAAGATCAATTCTTTTATAGGAAAAATGTCTTAAAAGTGTAATTAACTGAAATTGGTTAAAGAGCAATTAAACTAATCAAATTAATTAATAATTTGGGTAATTCTAATAGCTTTGAAAATTCAAAATTCCTCCTAATGGTTGCATAGAAATTTCGGCCAAGACAAGGGCAAATACAACCATCCATTTGCTTTCTAATCATGCACTCTTAGATCAAGGGTCTATGGTAGTAGTATCTCTTTAGTCAAGACAAGAGAAGTACTTTCCTCCATTAGGATTATGCCACATGGAGTGATCTTATTCAATTAAGCCAATTCCAAGAGTAGTGCCTTTCTTTAACCACTTGAGCAAATACAAAATAGTTCACAGCATGCACCAAGACTCAAAGAAAACACAAACCCACCATTTTATCTCAAGGTTCCTAGCCTTATTACTTGAAAAAGAAGCTAAACTCACTTACTTTCCCTTGCTTGTTGGAGAAGCAAAATCCATCATCCCCTCACCCCCAAATTTGCGCCCCAAATCAGGCCCCTCGCTCCCCATTTGTGACTTTCATCCTCTCACTTCTCTCCAAGCCTCATTCTAACTCTTCTAATCTTCCAATTTCTCTTGTTCTTCTTCCCACTTTCACACCCCATCCAACCCTCTTTCCTTTCACCACCCTCACAAGCCATTCAAGGACCACTCTCTTTGTTCTTGAGGAAGCAAAACAAACACTCACTTAGCCCTGTTATTAAGCTCAAGAAGAAGGACGCCATCTCCAACACTTTTTTTCCCTTCAAGCTTTCAAGACGATCTTTGTGGTAGTGACTCAACCCTCCTCTTTTATGTGTTCTTCAAGCCCTTGAACTCCTAAGCTCTCCATAGCTAGGTGGTTCTAGGACTTGTTCCAAGGCCTCATGGCTATGCTTGTTGATATGATGAGTTTTCATATATTGTGTCATTCTCTTTGGCATGAAATTTTCGGTTGGAATGTCTATTATTTTTGAACCAAATTTTTAGAATTTAAAACATTTAGTTAATATCAAGATCTCAAAGATTAAAAGTGGTTTGGAAGAGAAAAGTGATCACTTGAAGAAAAGACTTAATGTTTTTACAAGAAAACTCATTGAAACCAAAATTGTTGAAGCTGGTAAATTCTAGTAGTCTGTATGGTGTGACTAATAACTCTTTCAATATAACTCCAAATGTAACAAAAATAATTTTAAATGAAAATAGACTTGTAGAGCTTTTTATACATATAAAATGCGTGAAATTTGGCCTTAAAATAAGAGAGATATGAATTTTCAAAGTGTGTTGTCACCATATGTGTTTCTGTTCGAGCAGTATGTAATAAAGTCTTAATAACTCAAGTTATATAGAATATTTTGAGTGGACCAAGTTTGTTATAAATCTAAGACATAGAGGAACATCCCCATAAAATAGTTTTGGCAGATTCCTTGTGAGGAGCTCATAGTAATGTTTAAAATTCACAATTGCGGAATGAATCTAAGAGACAAAATAGTCAGAATAAAATGTATATATCTCAAGTTATAAAATGAATTTTTGAGTGGGGTTTCTTTCATTTAAAAATAGATTCAAAAAAGTATAATCATACCAAAATTCAATTCAAAAGAATAAAAGGTGAAATTATGGCGAATTTTTGAAGTTATTACCCCACTATAAAAGTAAAAACTGGTTATGGTTAAGTTTAAAGGTTAATGAGAAATAAGCTTAAGGACATTAAGATCCCAAATTAAGATATTGGAAAACCTTCATAATTCAACTTACAAAGTTTCAAAAAGAATAAGAGATGAAATTGGCCCTATACCTAATAAAAGAATTGACACAAGAAGTAAATTTAATTAAAAGCTTGCACAAAGTTAATTAAGTTAAGCTCATAAGACTATGTGTGCTATGTATACCTCCATGTGACAACATGAGAATGATGATTATGATATGATGATAATATGATGCTTAATGACATGTGATATTGGATTATCTGTTTGGCAAAATTTTGGGAAGTTTGGTTTTTACTGTTATGTTCTTGAAATTCATAAAAAATTTATGGACTTAGAATTATTTTTGCATCATAAGCCTTAATAAGAAGAGATTGAACTAAGGGTGTGATCCTTCAAAAGGGAAGGTGACCCGTATTAAGCTCCCCTCACCCATGACTCACATGAGGTATGGCATTGACCCAGCTAGTGTGAGTATACGGGATAGGGCTTACATGAGGCACAGCTTGACCCAGCTAGTGTAAGTATCGAAAAGTTATGGTGGCGACGGCCACGGTATGAGATCATTATCACTTATGTTTAGTGGGTGAAAAAGACTTAAGATAAAGTCAAGTTAAGAAAAGAAAGGGACTTCGGTCCGACCCAAGTAAAGAATGAAACTCTCAAGATGTTCATGCATGATACGAATTGTCATATAAGCTCTTATGTATACCATGATGTTGTTATTATAATGAGAATACGTACTTAAAATTGAATCTGCTTCAGATATTTACGTTTTCGAAAACCTAAGAATTGGACCTTATGAATGTTTACTATTTTCATTTATAAAATCGAAGTGGCTGGGACGATGATGATGACACTTTAGTGTCGGGTTTGAGTCCTACTGAGAAATCTTATTTCTCATTCTAGTTATTTTTCCATATTGTCACCAGAATCCGATGGCGCATCCAGTGGAGTAGAGCATGGATCCCCCACATTGTGAGCGGACGTATGATGAGGGATGCTAGACGATGCTGATTTGGACTTGTAGTTGCCGTAGCTCTGCATCTTCATACATTCCTTTTTGTGACGAACTATGTCAATTTAAGTTTGTATTTAGTATCTAGTATTTGGGTCATAGCATGACCATGAGCCTCCCTCGATGTAATGTTTATATATATATATATATATATATATATATATATATATGTTATGAACCCATATGGATGTAATGATTAGCTATATAATACGATATATTTGTGATTACTAATCATTTATCTTTCTCATATTTTATGATATTATGTTACGGATTCTCGTGCGGCATGCTCTTTCTATATCTATCTTCTTACTCAAGGCTTTACTTTCCAAAATCTTTAAGCGATGATGTATTTCAAAAAAAAAAAGTTTATCAGTATCTTCTGAGTAACTTAATTTATAAATAAAGTTTAGTTTTCCACGAGCATAAGTAGCAACTAATAAAATGCCGTAATACGACCATAAGTAATAATTAGTAAAATGCAGTATACGACTTAAAAGTAGTATGGGTTTATTAGGTGTTACACTAGCCATGGTCACATTGTTTGATTTGAGCTCGAGCAACTTAATGTAAAGACGACTTTGTTGCATGGAGAGCTTGAAGAGCAAATCTATATGAAACAACCTGAAGGTTTTGTAGTTCAAGGCAAGGAAGATCATGTTTGTCTTTTGAAGAAGTTGCTATATGATTTGAAGCAATTTCTGCGACAGTGGTATAGAAGATTTAATCCTTTTATGTTGGGTCATGGTTACTCTAGAAGTGATTACGACAGTTGTGTATGCCATAAGAAGTTCTTAGATTGTTCGTTTGTTTATTTGCTACTCTATGTTGATGATATGCTCATTGCTTCTAAGAGTATATATGAGATCAACAAGTTGAAGGCTCAGCTTAGTAATGAATTTGAAATGAAAGATTTGGGAGTTGCTAAGAAAATTCTGGGCATGGAAATTCATAGAGATCGAAGTGCTGGAAAATTGTATTTGTTATAGAAAAATTATATTGAAAAAGTTTTGGAGCGCTTTGGGATGCAGAATGCGAAACCTGTGAATACTCCACTAGCAGCTAATTTTAGACTGTCAGCTGAAATATCACCACAGAATGATGAAGAAAAGGAACAGATGATCTACGTTCCTTATGCAAATGTAGTTGGGAGCATGATGTATGCTATGGTTTGCACTCAGCCAGATATCTCACAAGCAGTTGGCATTGTCAGCAAATACATGGGAAATCTCGGTAGGATGCACTGGCAGGCTGTGAAATGGATTCTCTGCTATCTACACGGTACTTCTAATGTTGGCCTTATATTTGATAGGAATCATAATACTAGTAATAGTATTGTTGGTTATGTTGATTCCGACTATGCTGGAGATTTGGATAATAGAAGGACTCTGACAGGGTACATCTTTACCCTCTCAGGAAGTGCAATTAGTTGGAAAGCAATATTGCAATCCACTATTGCACTATCTACAACAAAAGTCGAGTACATGGCTATAGCGGAAGCTGTGAAGGAAGCCATCTGGCTTCAGGGCTTAGTAGGTAGTGTAGGGTTGAAATAAGAGATCATAGTTGTATATTATGATAGCCAAAATGCCATATATTTGACTAGAAATCAAATATATCATGAAAGGAGGAAGCACATAGATGTTCAATACCACTTTCTAAGGGAGATTATTTCACAAGGTGATGTTCTTTGTGAAAAAGATCGGGACATTTGATAACCCAGCGGATATGCTCATGAAGCCAACTCCAGTTTCTAAGTTTATGCACTGTTTAGATATAATTGGTGTTCATATCTTTTGAAGACAGCTCATGCAGTTTCAGCTTTGAAGGCAGTTCAAGCCAAGGTGGAGAATTGTTATTTTTTTGTGGCTTGAAAAGATGGTTTGAAATAGAATTACTCTCTCCTTAGTTGTAGGCATGCTATGAAATAGGAGACTAGGAGAATGGAATGCTTTTCCATTGTTTTACGGATGGTTAGCATTCGTAAGCTTTGCTTATAAATTAAAGTTTCTTTTATTTGTAAAAATATCTCAAACATATAACACATTCTCTCGTTGTGAAGTTTCTTTCTTTTCTTTTTTTGTTTTCATTGGGTTGAGAATTTTGAGTGTATACACTTATGAGGTGTATTTGGGTTTGGGAGAGTGAGAAGTATATAAACTTCTTTTGTAATCTCCATTGTACTTTTATATCAATTATAGAAGTTTGATGTGTGGACATAGGCTATAAGCTGAACTACATTTTTTTCTCTTATATCAACTTTCTTCTGCTATTATTATAACAGTATGCACTTACGTTATGGAAAACAACTGGGAAATATGAATTCATCCAGCTAGCTAGCTTCCAAGCAAGGTAGCCAAAGTGCTAATCCATTGCCTATAACTTGGTAGCCACTTCAATGGTATTCCAACTGATAATAGTTTCAATTACTCAACCAAGTGCAGCCATACATCACTCGCTCAATTAACAGTAGTGGCAACCACTTCTCAGCCTTCCTCAATCCTTGCAAGTGAACTTGAGCAAGGGTAGGCAATGATTATGATTACTTCATTTAGTCAACAATAGACTAACTTAGACCTAAGTGACCTAATGTACTAAATGTTCAGAGAATTAGCCAAAATAGTAAAGCCAATGGTGCATAATGAAGTACAAATTGCTCATGATCAAGAGCACCTCCATTCTTAGCTATCTAGAGACAATTTAGCATTATCCTTCCATAAAGAACCATAAGGATTGCCTAGCCTAGTCTCTTTTTCGCCTATCGGTGCCAGGTGGCAACTTGTACACCAATCAAATATTCAGTATGGGTAAGTCGCCAACCCAATGGCAAACGAGTACATTGCTTAACCAATTACTATGAAAGGCCATCAACTAAGGAATGCGATTGCATACATCACAAAGTGAACACGGATCAACAGTCCACCTTTGCAAACAAATTAGCTAGTCTTCTTAGCCATTCTGGCCTAGGCTAATTCAAAAGCAGGTAGCCATGGGAAGTGATGCAACTTGCCACCATCAACTAATCGATGGTGCAACCAATAGTACTGTTGCCAATAGTACAACTAGCCAATAGTGCTACAGTACAATCAATAATGCTAGGGCCAACTTGTAGTACAATCAATAATGTTGAACTAATAGTACAACCAGCAACCCAATAACCTACTATTCCTCCACAGCCTATCTACCATCCACCACTATATCCAGCTATTCAAACGCTAAATCATGTGCAACTGGAAGTCTAACCTTTATCATATCAACCACCACACGACAAGTGTGGCCACCCCTAATCCCTTAAGTTAATTAGTCGATGGTAGAAGTTAGGTCTATTGTGCCTCTGTTAATTGACCCAAACAGTATAGCCAAAGCTATTTGCAGATATTTTGGGTTGCAATTGAGGCCACTGGATAAGCTAGTATACAGGAAGCTTTACCCCTAATGGGTAGATAGAGTGATGCCTTTGTCAAAAGGATTCAAGACCCCAGATTTTACCACCTTTTCAGGCGAACATGGTAAGTCTACTATGAAGCATATTAGCCGCTTCATTGCTCAATGTGGAGAGCCAAATCAAAAAGCACACTACAAGCTTCAACTATTTTTGTTACCTCTAATGGAAACAACTTTCACTTTGTATTCCTCGTTGCCTCCGAATTTTGTCTAAAATTGGGCAAATGTGAAAAAGATGTTCCATGATTGATTCTTCAGCCTTATCTAGAGCTATGTAGTCAAGCAATTAACTAGGGAAACATTGTATGATTGACTAATTGAATAAACTAGGTGTAGTTTTATCAATACATAATGATTTTTATGCAGTGTATCTATTATAATAATGTGGCCATCAATGGTGGATACATGATTTTAGAAACACTATATTTTATTAAAATTGTAGATTGTTGAAGGAAGTTCAAGTGCTCAATATATTTTCTGATTTGAGTATAAATATATATAACTATAAGAAATAACATATGAGAAGGTTAACTTGATGGCAACGAAACTTATGGTTGATGTAAATTCTTTGTACATAGAATGGGCTTTGCACAAGTGTTTTATAAAATAGACATTGGCTTATTTAAGCTAAGCTTTAACCTAGCACATAATCACAATCTATTTTCATCCCTACTTTCACTCTTATCAAAATCGCGAAGTTAGCATAAACCATATTTTTCCTCTCTAAAACCATTGTTATTTCAATGTGTATATTTCTCTCTTTTCAAGCGTAACAACAAGCATTTCTCCTTGGTGGTTGAATAACATAGACATATTCATAGCTTAGAGAGCGAGAAGGTTCAAAGCTAACAAAGCAACATTCCAACTGTAACATCCCCAATTTTTGTCTAAGCTAATTAGCTCAGTGATCCTGGCTAATTAGAGAGGTTAACGATCAACTGAAGACTAATCGGCTAACCTCAATGAGCAAGAGCTTAGTGAATTGAGTCAAGTCAATAATTGAATCATAATGCACTAAATGGTTTAATTAAAACCTAATTATTCGAACCTCATTAATTCGTAACTTAGAAATGTAATTAAGCTAATCCAATCTTATTAATTAAGTACAAGACAATTGTTTCCGCACCTATTCACCTTCATAAAAGAACAACTCATCTTCTCCTAACCTAACTTGCATGATGTCAATATACGATTATTTTGGCCTTATTTCAAGGGGGAAAAAAGAAAGAAAGAAAAAAGAAAGAAAAGTAATAGAAAAAAAAGACCAATATAAATAATTTTAGCATAGTACATGAGAGATGCCCTGTGAGTATAGCACTTGAGTGAGGTGCAAGCTCTGCAGTGCATGAGAGAGAGAGAGAGAGTGTGCAACAAGAGTTAAGTTAACAATTAATTAGGATAAGATAAAATTATAAACTTATTCATATCGTAAGACTAATTTAAATAAAAAGAGTTGGGTTTTGTATTCAAATCAAAAAATGTGGAGGATGCTAACTTCTACGTGAAGATGTGGAGATGGACAATCCATATATATGGGTTAACTCTTTTTTTTTTTTAATATAGGACTCCTTAAATGAATTCTAAATATATCAAGGATAGAGTTTATCCACGTAATATTCAGTTTGCGAACAAAGCCACATTTAAAATGATTTTTTTTAATTTAATGGAATGGGCAATCCTTTTATAATCATTACTATTTTGATTTTTATTCGCTTTGATTTTAGAAAACATGAAATTAAACCTTTGAGAATTGGCAGAAAGACACATTTGTCGATTGCTATCTAACTTTATTATTATTAATTCTTTTCCTTCAGACATAACCTGTCAGTATTTAATCAAAACCTAGTCACATAGACTTTATGTGACAATCAGGCCAAAGCCCTACCGATATAGCATGCTTTTCTTCTCCCTCTTTACTAGCTTGATTTGCAAAACTTAAATTCATGGCATCTTTTCTAAGACAAAAAGGGCAATATAGTTACATGTGTTCAGGTTGAAAAATGTTTTTTTGTGTTATTGGGATATATAGATATTTTGGATATTAAAAAATAAAAATAATTATAAAAAAATAATAAAATAAAATAATTAATAAAAAAAATAAATTAAGAAAAAATATTAAAATATTAAAATTTTAAATATATACAAATAATATAAGCCATTCAAATTAACCACATCTCTCTTATTGTTGGTGATAATATATAGAGTACTCAAATTACTTTTATGGCCTGCATTATAGTGGGCATTCTTTCAACGATATTGCGCGTGAAATGCCCTTAGGGTGGAAGTACTTGTCAGTGTCTGGGCAGTGCCATATGATGCTCATTGATATAACACACAAGACTAATGTAATGAATGATTTCAAAAGCGAAAATCGAATCCAACACAAATCAATCCTATGATTTCCAAGTTTCAACGTCGAATAAAGGGCGAGAGAGATTTGCATATGTAAAGTACTGTAAACCGTTTATTAAGGATGACATGGCAACCCATAAAAAAACTGAAAAATGGGTTTTGTACATTTGTTGTAAATTAGTATAAAAGTATTATAATTTATAATAAGAATTTAATTTAAATATATTAATAATATAAAATAATTTTATATTATTAACCAATAAAAATAATAAAAAATATTAACTCATATAAATAATCATCCATTATAATGAGAAATTCACCATAATTTTTTACTTTTCACTATTTCTATGGATTGATAATATAAAATAGTGCATATCAATTAAACTTTTATAATAATACTGAGTATACCTTTTTTTTTATATAAAATAGTAAGTATACATTATTATTATTATAGGACTCAATTTTTTTTCTTAATTCTGCCACCTTTTTCAAGTGTTCATTTTAATTAATATCCTTATTTAAAATTTAAATAATAAGACTCCAAACAAAATTAGGAAAGAAGATGTGTCACAAGTACAACACAAGAAGCAGGAGGGGCAGGCAGGACCAAAGGATCGTTTATTATTTTATACTACTTGATTTTATAACTTTTTTTTTTTGTATTCCCTGGTTTAATTACATTTTAAATATACAATAATTGAAATATTAAATGTTAAATAATATAAAAGCAACTTTTCATATTATGAAAGCATCTACAAATTTTTCAACTTTAATTTATTATACACGGTCCGTCAGTTTTAAAGTTAAAAGATAGATGGACATCTCAACATCGTCAATATTAAAACAGAAATATTTTTTTTATGATTTAGAATTATTTTGAATATTTAGGAATTGATGTATAAATAATTAAAAATTTTAGTTACATTTTAATGAATATAACTAATGCATTAAAATAATTAATAATAAATATAATATTTTGAGAATTTAGTTTCGATATATTATTAGTATAAAATTTTTTTATATTATCATTTAATTATATATTGTTAGATCAAAAAAATTGATTAAATCTCATATTTATTGTTTAAATGATCATATAAATAAAAATATATGATTGGTTAATTATGTAAAAAAATTTTATACTATTAATATATCAAAATTAAATTTATATTTTTATATTAAATTTATTAATAAGATAATTAATATTAATATATATATATATATATATATTTTCAAACAAATTAACTAATAATATAATTAAAATATTTAATTATTTCTATGTAATTTTCAGGTGTCTTAAGTATTTGAAAAATAAATGTACTAACAATACCAGTGACATTGAAATGGGGAAAGGAGGAGGAGAAGTGATGAGGCGGATAAATTTTTAGATAGAAAATCTACCGATTTATATTTAGGTATATATACAGACTTATAAATAAATGAATATATTTTAAATAAAATTAATAAAATTTATTTTTATTGTGAATGTAGTGAAATGTTAGATTCTAGAATTGTACCCATGCAGGAAAAATCTCACAACTGGATGTGAGGGAATTCAGATTGCGTCTGGGAGATAGCGAGGATGCGTGAATGACACTGCAGAGTGCAGAGATGACGTCGCACAACCAACAGCTATATCCGGTTCCCTCTTTCCTCTTCCCTCTTCCCTCTTCCCTGCACTCACTCGCTCCATAACCTAAGCCATACACATATACAAAAAATAATTAGTGTTGACCAAGGACCAAAAGCAGCGAATGAGGACCAGCCACGTCAACGTGTAACAACCTCACGATCACGACGTTCCCATCATATCTACGTGTTCGCACCTCAACGAGGTAGGGACTGTGTGAGGAATGACCCGCAGTTTCACCACGTGTTGCCAGGATAACCCTCGTCCATAGTGAAGAGTACTCATACTCGTAGAAAGTACTCGGTAGGGACTCTCGCTTTCTGATGCAACCCCCCCAAACAGAAAAGGTGAGGTTGGAATCTGAAGACTGAAGGAAGTGAAAGAGAGGCACCCCCCACACTGCAACAAAGAAAGAAAAAGTGTGTGCGCGTGTGACTGTGACGACTGTGACTTTGACTGTGTGAAATGGGGCTTTCAATGTGTTGTAATACCGACTGCACCTTCCCGTGTTCCTAAATAAGGGCCGTCAAAACGCCAAGCGCTGCAAACAACATTTACATGCTTGTCTTCGCTGTCAAGATGACAGGACCGACACCTTCTCGTGGGTCACTTGTAAAGTGCTGACAACTCTTAAGAATATTAACGAGATCCTCTTTTCAATCACTCAAGTTTGTTCACCTTCAATAGTCCTATTAGTCACTATGCTATAAAGAATTTGGCATGCCTGTTCTATATTTTAATACGCAGAAGAAGAGAAATTAAGATATAACTTCTTTTTTTTTTTTTTTTTTCATTTCTATTCTAGTTATTTTCACTTTCAAACTTTAAATTTGTTCTTATCCAGCTTTTGAGCTGATCGGACAATCGGCGGTGAGTCGATGACCATTTCCGTCACCATGAGTATAGGAGTGATTAATTTTATGGTTATCACTGACTATCTGATTAATCCAAAATTTAAGCGAGAACAAAATCAAATGAATACTTTATTAAAAAGAAATAACAAAAGAATTAAACTGCATTTATTTTTTCTTACGACGTTTCACAAAGCAAAAATGTTTAGCAATTTTGTTAATTTAATTGATTTAAAAGCATAAAAGTTAAATTTTATTTAATAAACAATTTATTTGGTTAATCACAAAGTTGAGAATGTTAGTTTAAATTAATTATAAATAAGTTATTAATTAAATCAAATTTGATAATAGTTAATTCCTAACCAAGCTGAACTGAACTTTCATTTTCCCTTTGTTGGTTGCACTAGCCACTAGCTAGTTTCATAGACATCTAAGCCATTGTCCTTCGTCCACTATATACTTCTTTGGACTAAACTCTTCTTTGCTAGCATCAGTTAGGTCATACCGTCATTGGTAATTCCAATTGGCTTTGCAGTGCAGTCCTTTATTTTGTCATACATATCCTTTAGGTATATAGAACAATGGGCACGTGCTATGATGCACCTTGTCAAGTATGGTGCATCATACACTATTTAATTTAATGGTGAAGATCTAAGGTATATTAGTATAACTAATTTTTTAAGATGCACCATAATAATTGTCACCTCTCTTATAACACACTCTCTCTGGCCTAGCTACAATGACCTCATTCCGACACCATAAAAAGCCATTCATCAATGGCGACGCCCTCCTTCCAGTGCCCTCAACTGACGCAACTAGTAGCTCTAGCATTAAAGGAGGAGAGTTTCGTGGGTTTTGTCTTCCCCAAGTTACACAAATCCACTTGCTTATCTTTGGTTTCATGTTCATAGCCATATGCAAAAACTATTGCTTTATGGTAGATTTGCATTTTAACATTTGCAATGGTACAACTACCATAATCAAGACTTCAATTATTGCCATTGCCACATAAGCCATTTTAACTTTTCAACTTAACTTTCGTTGATGATCCCTGCAAATAAGTTTGTTATAAAGTATAAACATTCCGATCATAGTCTTTTGACTTTCGTGGTAGATTTGCAAGCTGTTGGGTGACGGATTGATGTGGTGGAAGAGAGATGGAGAGATTTATAGCATATCCCAAGTTAGACATTTCATTGTGCTAGAGTCACAACCCTCGAATCCAGCGGCAGCCAAAGCGTGAAACCAGTAGCTTGTCAGCAACCATGGAGCAGATCTCCCTTCGTTGCTTGATGGCATAGCAACCATGGAATCAACAGACTTCGAGAAGGTGTAGCTGTGATGAAGTGCGACACCACTTCCTTTGCCGCCACGAGCGTGGAGGACGACAGTAGAGTCAACAGTCTTGTGGCTGGAGTTGGTGGTCAGGTGGAGGTGGTGGTCGGATGAAAGGGAGGTGGCGGATGGCAAAAGTGAGGGGTAGCATAGGCTAGCGTGGGAAGAGAAAGAAACTTTTAGCATGCTCTATATGTGCTTGGTGTATCAATACACCATTGTATTATCTCTATTATTAGATCGGGTGGTGCATGATGCACTGGTTGCTCAAAGAGCATGTTAGACAATGCGAACAATGATTCTCTCTAAAAAGAGGTACACATCATAATGCATGGACCATGGGACAGCTCATTAACAAAACATATATAGGAAGCTGTGAGACACTAAAACACATCTGAAGACTGTAACAAAAAGAGAGAATAGTCTATTTCAACTTCCCAATCAGTCAGTCAAGCACAGGAAGTTTTAATGCAGTGCAGAGGCCATACAATATGCATTTCATTGCAAGCTGCCACTAACTGCACATGGGGTGCATGAGATGGGAACCCGAATATTATTATTAAACTGTGGATAGCCTTTCCTCTATGTATATTTAAAAAAAGGCACGCTTTACTATGCACCTTAGGGAAGATAGTGCTTTAAGCAACCTATCATCTGGTGGGTGTATCCATATAACAATAATTGATGATGCACGATAGTAAAGAGATAGATACTTGTCTCCCACCCTAGCCACCCCTCCACTGCCACCCTAGGTGCCACCCACAACCCCCAACCTTTCCTTCCTCCCTCCCAACCCCATATTTGCCATGGATTTTCTCTTCAACTCCTTCACCATCCTCTTTAAACTCTTCAAACGTCTATTCCTTCTCAATAGCCTTTATCTTCTCCATCTTCCTGCAGATCCCGATGACAACCACGTTGGAATCGCCGATCTCATTCATCTTCATCCCTTCTTGTCTTTGTCATTTGCCGCTGTCGCCCGTGCTTCTCTGCCTGAAGACCCCCATGATAGCATTGCTGTCGCGCTCCTATTACTGCCGCGGTCGCGTTGCTGTTGTGCTCTCATTGATGCTACGACCAACCACCAGAGCTTGTCCACGGAGGCGAAGGAGGAGGAGGAGGCATAGTGGCACATGGGTTGAACAAGCGAGAAGGGGAGGAGGGAGTGGGAAGCTTGGAGGCACCGAGCTAGCTCGTGGAAGGTCCATCTTCGACAAACACAAATTCACAATCTTAAGGGACTACTAGAGTGCACTACTATGATTTAGGTGCATGGGTGGTCCAATAATTTGGATGAAACACACATTCGTGATCATGATTAACTTGGTGCATTAAAAACAAGTCCTTTGAAAAAAAGATAGTGATAGGGTTACTATAAAGCTACATTTGACCCTTCATGATGCGAAAGAGGGAAGATATTCTGAATTATTGGATTTGCCATTACTCTCAATTTGCAATTAAAATACAGGTGAACAAAATCATTGATACATTATAGAGATTGATGAGATTATAAATGTTGTTAAGCAATTGTTTCTCAATATTCCTACAATAAATCACTTTTTTATAGGGATAATATTATACAGTTTAGCCAGCATTTATACCAGGAAACTAATTGGTTCCCATTTTCCATATCCCAATAATAACATTTTCAGACTAGTCTAGATCTTCCACAATGATATTAAAGTTACAAGGCTTAACACAAAAATACAGGGTGTAAGTGGATCGAATTGATTTAATTAACCTAAAGATCTAAATCAAATCAATGGAATTGATTCGGATCGGTTCTAATAATCGGTTAATTTTTAAGGTGAAACTAAATCAAATCAAACCAATTATTATTAGTTCAGTTTTAAATTTATGATTTTTCAATCCAATTATCCAAATACTTAGCCCGATCATCTGAACAACTATTTTTTTTAAAAAAACTTCTAAGCTTCAAAGTTTTACACTTAAATTTCTTGTAACATAGGAATTTTTTTATCTTTTTATTAATATTTATTTAAAATATTTATCTATTTATACTATTATTAAGTATATTATAATCAAACTTTATATTATTATTAGTTGTTATAAAAATAAATTTTTTTACAAAAATATAATTTTTTATTTATTACTTCAATCCAATGACCTGAATCAAATTAATCCGATCTTAATCAGATTGGTTTAATTCAGATTTGTTGAAAAAAAATTAAAATTCAAACCAAACTAATCCAATTATATATGATTAATTAAAATTTATTTTTCATTCAAATTCGATCCAAACCAACCCGTTTACACCTCCTAAAAAATGCAATCCAGAATTATACACCAAAGGTGGAACTGTGGGCGCTAATGTGGTGGTACCAATTTTTTTTAAAGTTACATCAAACTTAATTAGCTCAGGCATTGACCAAAATTATTCAAACTTTCAAACTTGTAAAGTCTTAATCTAAAGACTAATTAATGGGGCAAAACAACAATGATGTTCAAATGAGCAGGAAAAAAACAGTGTACAATTCAATGATGCACTCAGGAGTATCACTGTCATTAATTAGATTGAGAAAGTGACTCCCATTTTCCTTAAGCGTCGTCCATACGCGACTACGCGTTTGAAGTTAGGCACATTAGAGGATGTTCACCCCCACGGGTCGCACCGGTATTCTTTGACCAGGCAAAATTTTCATTTATCTCCTTTTTGTTTGTCTTGTTTGTATATATATGTATGTAATGGGGACAAGTACCAAAGCATTACTTGAACAAATGGCCTGCAAAAAGCATAGCGTAGATCTTTCCTCCTCTGAAATTATCGTTAACAATATTTAATATTTTGGCATTGCCAACCAATGATGTGATTAATTCTATTATTAATGGAATGTTCAATATTTAAGTACCTGTTGTCATAGAAGAGATCCAAATTTAACTTAGGATCAATAACAAACTGTGTACCAATTAAATATAGCATTTTCAGATTATCTTTCCACCGTCAAAATAAAAGCTGAATATGAATATTTTAAATTGCATCGTATTTATGAATAAGCATAACTCTAAGATTTTAGAGATTTAAGTGGGGTTAATTAGTTAAACTAATATAGTTTTTGTCATACATTTGGTTGGTTAATTCGTTAGTTGATGATTAATTTAGTTAGTCACTTATGTCTCTATGAAATTAATTTCGATACACTATTCACATAAAAAAAGTTTTATACTTTCATCTAATTATATGCTACTGATATGTGAGAGTTTTGAGATAGTGAGTGAAAAAATCAAATATTTTTACTTATATAACAACATATGGTTGAATATATATGTAAAATTTATTTACATTGACTACACATCAAAATTAAACTCTACCTATATGTATGTAATGCGTTAGTGCATGTGTAACTCATTGGTGATTATTAATTATTCTATCGAATTTATAAAAGTCATATATTGGCATTATCACCATTTAACGAAGGATTCATTTCGATATATTATTAGTGTAAAATTTTTTAGATTGACATTCAATCATATAATAGTATATGTGTGACTTTTAAAATGGTTATTGCAATAATTAGTAGTATATATGTGGACTTTAAAATGATAATTGTAATAATTAAATATTTTTATTGATGTGATAATATATTATTAGATTATTATATAAATTTTTATATTGACTTGTGAATTAATAGGCACGTTACTTTGTTTCTTTTCGAGTGTAAAAATTTATTTTTGTTTGCTTTTAAAGATTAAAATTGAAGTGAGTAAATTTATTTTTATTTTTATTCATTTATCATATTTACTTGTTTTTATATTTTTTTTCTCATATGTCCTCAGCTTCCTTTAATTTGTTGATATTTTAGGAAATGTAGAACTCGGACACCAAAAAATAGTTAAAGAGAGAAATCTCCTTTTTTAATTAATAGTATGGATGGTGTATCAATTAAATTCTTTTTAATAAATTTTACCTTTTGTTCATATCGTTTCTCTCTTTAGTCCTTGGCATGTTTCTCAGCGTTATAATAGCATTGACAAATTCTCATATTCTAACTGAAGGCGAAGAAGTTTGAAGTTTGAAGTTTGATGGAATCTCGATTATACATTATGGAGCCACTTTTAGTACGTTTTCGGAGTTAGAAAAAATCTTATATGCCAACGCGAAGAAATTGATTGTTATCCTGTCATTATACGAGGTACTCGGCAAGCCAAGGCCAAGTCTTAGTATAGTGATAGAGAAATGTAGATAATTTTTTTCATCGTACATCATGTAATAAGTTTATCTTAAAAAAGAAAAAAAAATTATCCTTAACACAATAATTTTTAAACGCCATTTATATTATATTCGCCTCCTAGTGAAATCTTTAAAGATCTTTGTTGTTTGATTTAGAATAAACTATCCTTGTTTTCATCCCATTTGTCTTGATGAATAAAACATTTCTTCACTTATATATTCGAAGTCGGTTCTTCGAAAGGTCAGACCAATATACTTATACTGTAATGAATCCAAGAAAAGTTGTCTTGCTCGTACTAAGACATATTGTCAAGAATGTAAAAGGACTTTTACATCATTTTACTGTCTGATGGAAGGGATAAGAAAATTAATTAAGGACTTTCTGAGACAAGAATGATTCTTAACCGTTTGGATATAATTTCTCCACCGTTTTTGAGGGTGCTTACTGTAGTGAAGCACGTATCTTTTGCTTCACCATGAACTCCCTCTTCTGGTCCCATCTTTGTTGAAGCTCTTTTTCCGATCACCATTGATGAACATCTTTTTTTATGTTTTTGGCTAATATCCCGAGGTTGAAATTCCCATTGTGCAATGTCGATGATTTCAATATTTTGAGATTTCAAATTTAATTTTAGGCCATATCGTAACTAATTTCAAGCCCAAATTTTTGAAAGCCACTCAATAACACAAGAAGTAGAATAGAAATTTTTGTTCCTTGGTTTTTGTGATGCAACGACGAGGTAGAATCTGCGAGGTGCTTGAGATTATGAATAGTCAAAAGGCTGACCACAAATTTGTGAAAGCCATTCATACCCAAGTGCCCCTTTGGTGTGTGTGAGAACTCTTGCGTATTTGAGAGGATGAAGAAGAAAGCTAAAACTTGTGCTTAATATTAGGATGTCCTCTGGATGGCTTTGCAGCATTGGGTGGCTCACAAGGGTGAGGGACTGTGGATACAAAAAAGGCAGCTAGAGCGGTATGTAGTTCTGGCGAGAGGGGTGGCTTGTGCATTGTCGATGGTGGTCAACATCGAGAGCTACTGATCGAGGGCTAATGGTGGTCGACATGGAAAGCACAGACCAAGGGTTCTGCGGTGGAGTTTTTGTGTTTTTAATTATTGGTTCCAAAATTTAATCAACATGGTGCACTTCACTAATGGTTGACAACCTGTTGATGTAGTTTGACTTGTATCTGGGCCCATTAACCACATGTTAGCTTTCCATTTGCCAACATGAGTACTTCATGGTGAAGCAAAAAATATGTGCTTCATCAGAGAATTCACCTATTTGAGTTCTTTCAATTTTGTGACTTTTGTTCCCTTCTCTCATCTCTAGTTTGAATTTGGATTCTCTCATGGTAAGGTAATTAGGCCATCTTGTTGAAAAGAGATAAAATGGGGGGTTTGGCTAATATGCATACTAAAGAAGTGTGAAGGTAGATGCTCTCACACTTTCAACCTTTAATTAATATATATTATTTTTTCTATTTTGAACCTATAATATATTATATTATAAAAATAAATTAATCAAATAAATATTTTTCAACTACTCATATCTATGTTTCCCTCTAAGTTTTTGGATGCATGTTAGCATCTCCCTATAAAAGACGAAGTCTATATTATACAATGACCTACCATGATGAATCATTGAATTCATTAATTATATTCAACACAAGTTCAAAAATTGGAGAGGGTTTTGGTACACCTTTCTTTATAAAGTGTACCACATATCTTATAATCAAAAGGTAAAGATATGAAATTTATTAGTGAAATCAATTAGGTATAATACATTATAAAACTTCTATTTCTCTCCTCTTTCCCAAGTCCCAACCAATGAGGGTCCCCATCGGAGTAACATCGCCGGCCGTCACATGAGAGTTTGAGATAGGTAGCTCTGGTGGCGGTGGTTGAATGGTTGGGCAATTCTGAAGTTGTGATTTGGTGACCCTGACGCACCTCTTCATCTTCTGTTCTACTCAACCACCAAACATCCCCATGGCCTTCCGCCTTCCTCCTCCGTCTTCACTGTGTCTTCACCACCCATGGATATGGCATCCGACTACCAAAGTAGTCGCATGGACACGGTTATCTGATGCCGCCGCATTCTTCTTCTTCCTCCTCCTTCCCTAATGGCTGGTTGTGACGATAGCTTAGTGGCACGATGACCACGCCGCGTTGGCTTTGGGCACGCAAGGCGAGTGGGTTCCCGATTATGCACTAGCGGTGAACCCTCCATCGCTCCGGTGGCCGCTGATGCTCAATCGCGGAGTATCTCGCACCACCACTACTTGTTTCTAGCTGCCGCAATGTTGATCCATGGTTCTGATGCCGAAGGGTGGCGGTGGTGTCAATGATAAGGGAAGGAAGGGAAGGAGGGGAAGAAAAAGAAGGGAAAAGAGAAATCAATTCGGAGGAAGGGGAGAGAGAATGTTTTATGATAGAATATGATTATTAGTTGCACCAATGCATTCTTTAATCTAAACCATTAGATAACAAAATGTATGGTATTTCTTGTGAAAAAAGATATACCAAAACCTTCTCCTAAAAAATTATATTCATCAGCACCTCTCCCATTATTCAAGGAGTGGATCCGGATTCGTCTAGTTCCTTATCACATTCCTCTATCTCGTCCCTAGCACTGCACTTGCATGAATCGGACGAAATAGTGTGTACTTAAAATTTTAGTCTTTGACTACTACACGCGTACGGTTGAATGTTTGTAATTTACTGTATTGACACATTGACAAGCGCTAACGTTTATGTCACTTCATTATTTTTTGCACAATACTTTTATATTGGCTTAAATATTTTTTTCATCTCTCAAAATATACTAAAATTCGATTTTGGTCTTTCAAATTTTTGTGTTTAGTTTTAATTTGTATTTTTTCAAGATAAGCATAAATAATCCATAGAAAACTTTAAAAAAATTATGTTTTTCATCTCTGCTATAAGGGTCATTTAACAATTAAATATGAACATTTTTGAAATTTTAGATTAAAACGACATAAAAATTTTTATAGGGACAAAAACTAAAATTATTATATTTTCAAAGACCAGAAATACATTTAGGTCTTTTATACTTAATAATTTAACTAATAATTATAAATTTTTATTGTTTTTAAAAATAAAGGTAAGTTATACCTTAAATATGATAAAGATATTAAATTTTTATTAGTATGCCTGAGTTTGGACTAGAGTACACCTTTCTTTTAAATTAAACTTTTATTGTTATCAAACAAAAAAAAAATTAATATAAATAAGTTTTGAATCCAAAACCCATTGAAATAGGGTGAATTAGGTATACAAGAGGGAGTTTATTTAATAAAATAGTACTATAATTAAGTTTATCAAAATTTTTAATTTATATCATTTGATATAATCTTTTGAATTTAATTCTTTTTGTATATATGAGTGATGTTATTTAAACATTATATTTAAACACCACATATAACACCTTTATCACATAAATATATGAATCTTTCTTACTTTAATATATGTATCTCTATTAATGTACAATATCTATATTGTATGAGTTCAAAATACATTTCCTTTTATGCACACACTCTTGTGGAAGAAGTCACATTGAATAATATAATGTGGTGCTTACTCAGTTAGGGTAATATGTTTTCTGGAGGATCCCTATATTATCCCGACAACTGTTCTTTATTCCCCAGAGGAAGGCAACACGCTGGGATAACTTCTGTTGTTTAATTAGCGTATTTTTTATTTAAAGATTCCTAATTAAAATTTGATTTTGTAAAAAATAAAATAAAATTATCCGTTAATTTTTTAATATTATTTCCGTAACTTATAAGGGAAAATTATATAATAAGAATAGTAAACTGTAAAAACATATTAATTATACTGAATTTAAACTCTTGTTCTTTTTGGTAATTTTTACTAGTGTTTTAAAAGGAGAAATATTAAATTAAATACTTCTACTTATTTTTATCTAGTACTTTCCATTTTTTGTACATATTGAAATTTAGGTTTAAGAAAAAAACTTGTCCTAATTTATGGTTAGATATCTCCGAGCTTGTAGAGCAATTATAGAGATATGTACAAATAACCCATTAATAAAAACTTAAAAATTAAACCCAAATCATGATGAAAAATAAAAGACCAACAAATAAGACAACCCTATTAAAAAGTGTAGGAAATTTTATTAAGATGATATAACCTTGCTCATTAAAAACATGCCACAAATAAAAACCTTTTCCAGTTAAATTATTTTAAAGCCAAAATAAAGTAATATCAGTCATTTGTGAACAGAAACTATCAAGCAGCCTGATTTTATTTCCCTTTGACCACCCATATGTAATCAGTCATATATATTTCGTAGGACACTAATTCGCAGGAATATTTAAGAGAAATAAAGAGAAAGAGAGTGAGGACATATTATAATGAGTCGTGATAGAAGCATTCATTTTAAAATGGTCTACGTCAAATTCGATAGTTATACAATCAATCATTTAGGATGTAAATAATTAAGGTTTCTTCTTTCCGTCAAAAATTAAGGCTTCTTCTTCTCTCCAAATGGCTTTGTTCCTGACTTGGATTATGACAACCCCGTGCGATAATTTCTAATTTCTCCACATGGCTTCGGAAAGTTTATAATTTTCAGAAAAGAAATTAATATTGTCATTTTTGTCTTTCCTTTTTAATTTTTAGCCAAACCTTAATTTTTTCAACAGTATTTTCTTCAAACATAACAAGAAGGAAAAAACAAGATGATTTGTTCTCGTCAAACCCTAGTCTTAAAATAGGAAAAGCTTCTTCTTACTCTAATTTCTTTTTTTTTTTTTTCAAAAAAAGTAGAAAAGAGATTCTATTATGTAATTAATTGTGCATGAAAATTCATCAAAATTTTCAAAACAAGTTAAGCAACAAATACTGTTATAAACTCAAGTACAAGGAAGAGCCTAATCCAAAAGACTAGCCTATTAGGTGGGAGAGTCCCTAGATTTAAGTACCATACTTTAATGGTATGGCTCCTCCACAGGGGATTTATAACATAACCACCCCCATTTAAAGGCTGACAATCACGACGGTCCACTCACTCTGACCATTGCAACCCACCCTCAGCTACCCACTTTAAGCAGCATCACTCTGGTCTTTCCAGGTAGGTCGCTCTCCATTCTAAGTCGCTCCTCCATGTGTTGGCCTTTCAGAGAGTACTAATG
>JAVHNN010000537.1:0-21832 GCA_031439585.1 Pterocarpus macrocarpus
ATTCTTATAAATTTGACTTATTTAAGTTGTTTATATAAGATTAATGCCAGTTTAATCATGAAAATATAAGGGTTTTATAAGTCTTTCCCCCCCTAAAGTTTGCTTCCTTAAAATTTAATTTCGTACCCATCTCCTATGAGATTAAAGTTCCTAATCTACTTAACTCATTCTTTGCAACTAATTCTAATTATCTGAAAAAATAACAAAATATCAACATAATATGTGCAATTAATACCTTAGAGAATTTTAGAACTAATAATTGAAAAAGTCTTTTGATATTCTCATGTTTCGTAAGGATATCATTATCCTTTACTAATTGGTGACTAAAATCTAATTACTAATCAACTAACTTAATATGAGTCACTAATTACTACTCCTCCCGTTTCAGAATATCTGCTCAAAAGAAAAAAATACACAAATCAAGGAAAAAAAATTAACTTTGATAATGGCATAAAATTATATAAATGGATAAAATTATCCCCATCTAAAGATAATGGGCTGGTCTAGCACATTCTTTAATTCTGATTATGATAATAGTAGATGACAATTAAATTAATGACATAATTGAAAAAAAATAATAATTAATACTATCTTAATATTAAAAATGAATAAATATACTGAAACTCTAAAATATCAAAATTGGACAAATATTCTGAAACGTAGAAAGTACATAATATAGACACATTTACGAAATCTAATGAAAGTACTAAAGAAGCAGCTTTTTTATTTTTATCATAAGATGACTAAGAAATTGTTGGAATGGTGACCATTTACTTACCAACTTCATTAATTTCTGGAAAATCGGTGCTTAATATAATATCCCAAGTTCTGTAATTAAGCGGTAAATCTATACTGTATTATCCATAGTTATGTCTCAAACCTTGCGTGAGGGAGCTTACAATTTACTAGAATATCAGTCATATGTAAATTTTTGGCTATAACCCTTTTTTTGCTTTTGTGCTGCCAATTGATAATTATATACACGCTGAATATCCAAGTTAATTGCTTAATTTCTACTTAATTTGCTGATATATACTTCCAACCTAAGGTGTCTCAAGCATACAGTGTTCTCCACATTTTGTTTTGGGGCCAACATGGATGGTTCGGGTGAAAAGAAGAGCATGCATAGCCAATCCACTCGTATATACTAATTGCTTTCTTGGATTCGAATGGAATAAAATTATGCCCATCCCCCTAAGTCAGACGCATTTTCAACGCAAAATTTTGTGTGCGAAAGAACTTTTGTAGTTTTGTCCTCAATTTGAGATCATTCGTTTTCCTCAACTAGGCAACTAGTAGTGGCAATGTCACGGACACCTTAATCCAATTCTGGTTTGTAACGTGCTCTAAAGGCATCAGTTTTTTCTCTTTTCTTTTTTGTTTTTAGGGTATTTCTACATATGTTACTGTAAAATTAATCCTTTAGACATTGTGATAATTAAGAGATTCTACTAATAATTATCTTTTTTAAAAGTATGAATCTTAATTCTCTTTTTAAGAACACAACTCGTTTGATACTGCACTCAGTTCTTATTAGTAAAAACAAAGTTAAAGAATAAATATAGGAAAGATTTGAAATATAGAGCGTATTTAATATATTAAAAATTTAAAAAGTATTATTTTGATACCTTTTTGTTTGTTTCTTAACTAATACTTTAAGATCTAATTTGATACATAGAATAAGATAAAGCCTATAAAGCTTGATAAAACAAAGTTTAATAATATAGTACCAGTTGTGGGGGTCTTTGTTTTCTTATATGATATTTGAAAATAATTTATACTAAAATATGGGATTTTAGGGTGAATTACGGAGATATGGGAATTTAAGAAAAATCGCCAATGACAGTTTTTGAAAAATTAAAAAATAAACTATCTATCTCCGTGCGTACCAGAAAAAAGCAAAAACCGCCATTGGCACTTTTTGAAAAACTAAAAATCGTTATTGGCAATTTTTCAGTTTTATATCCATGTACTTTAACCTATAAACCCATATTCTTGTATATATCACACTCATCCACTATATTAAAAATAAAAAATCCAAGTTGTGCACTATATAAATTTTTATACTATCCAAAATTTAATGTGCTACATATGATCATATAATTTTTATTATATTCAATATTTATTATAAATTTGTATATATTTATTCCACAATTATTTATTTAGAAATGAATAATAACGTTTTATTTAATCTGATTGAAAATATTTTTTATAATTATTATGTCTTATCAAATATTATAAAACCTAATAAACTTAGCTTATAAATATTAAATAAAGTAAATTAATTAAATAATTTTGTCTTATAATATATTACTTTAAATATACGATAAAAAATACTTAATATAAATCTATATTATCAAATTATATATAATGTAATCAGGGGTGTGGTTGAAGTGAAAGGGACTCATTCATCTTTAACCAAATATTAAGAATTTGATTCCTAATTTTGAATATGGAACAACCTTAAATTTCTAGGTTAACTTTTTCATCCTTTGAGGTGTCTATAAGCCAATAGAGAGATTAGTCACTATATTTGATGGGGGATACTGATCATGAATAAAATATATATATATACATAATGTAATAAATAAGACCTAAAGGCACTCACTAAAAAGAAAAAGTATATCTTAGACTTGAGGAAAAAGGCGCCTACCTGTCTGTACTCCTAATTTCATGTGCGATAATTCCAAAATCATTTTGTTTGCAACGGACAGGTACCTTTGTCCTCAGTCTTAATTTCCTCTCTCTAATTATGTTTCATCTGTGCATGTCTTAGAGCTATGGTATGTTATCATAAGTCAGGAAACGTCTAATTATTACTCTGTCTTTTCGCATTTCCCACGAGACAATATGGGGAGTTTCAGAAGGGTGTCCACCTGATGTATCGAGGACGGAAAGAGCATATTCTCGTGTAGAAATTGCACATAATTTAATCATGCATATATTTTATTATTGATGGAAGTCAAGTTGAAAAGTGTTTCACGGCAGCGTATCCTTCTCTAATCATTGTAAAATAAAAGAACTCAGAGTTGGTTAAGGTAATAAATTTCTTAACTGAGCCGTAAGAATAGAAAATAATTTTTATTAGGATATTTTTATCTCTTTTACATATCTCTATTAGATTAGGTTAAGTTAGTTAAATTTTTTATAATAGAGTATATATACCGGTGATTTCAACAAGATTATTATAAGATAAAACTTAATTCTTATAGTTTTTGTATATTTATATTTTAATTTAGCTTAAATATATTTTTGATCCAACAAATATAATGAATTCTAGTTTTATTCCAAACAAAATTTTTGGTTTTTTTTTTTTATCTTTTTTTGTTTTTCGAAATGTTCTATTTTGGTTTAGGTTGTTCAAAATTTGAATCCCTATAAGTATTTAAAAATAGTGTTTAGTATTTATAAATATTAAAAAATTTTCCTTTTGTCCTTATAAATATTTAAAGAATCTTTATAAATATCACCATTTAACAATTAGACTAATGCAATAGGGACCAATATTGAACATTATTTTTTTAAAAAATAGATCAAAACCAAACTAAAAATTTTGTAAAGACCAAATCATATTTAAACCGTTTTAGTTTTTACAAATTTCATATTAATTATTGCTTTTATTTATTTATTTATTTTTATTGTTAAGATATTATTTTTTATAATTTTTATTTATTTAAATTTTAGTTGTATAATTTTTACTCATTAAAATATTTATTTATATTTTTTATGAAAAATGTTTCATATAATTTCTATTTATAAAGATATTGATCTTTGAGAAGCTAAAACCTAAAACGAAAATAAATAAAAGCCTTAAGAGTTCTTTGAAAATATAATAAATTTCGATTTTAATCCCTATAAAATTTTTAATTTGATTTTGACCAATATTTTTTAAAAAAAATATTTGATTTTAGTATTTATTACTCTAAATTTGATCCCTATAAACATTTAAAGATATGTGTTTAGTATTTACAAATACTGAAAAATTTTCTTTTTTTTTTTTCGGTCTACATAAATATCACTATTTAATAACTGAGCTAATGCAACAAGGATCAAAAGCGAACATTTTTAAAAAAAGTGGATTAAACCAACCTAAAAATATGTAGAGATCAAAATTGGAATTCACTATATTCATAGGATATAAAAACACATTTAAGCTTAAATAAAATTGATGTGTAATATAAATGGATAAAGATAATATATTCAATAAAATTTTAACTTAATAAAAAAAAGGGTGTATAAGACAGAGTAATTTATGAAATTAAAATTATAAATTAGTAATAAGAAGCATAAATAGAAGATTAAGAGTGTAATATATATTCCCATCGTAAATTTAAATCATGAATCCATGAACTTTTAAGAAGTATTAGAAATGTTTAATCAACTACCTATCACTTCAGCAAGTAATGAATTATAAATATTTAAAATAAATAAATCAGTTAAGAATTGATTAACTATGCGTCTATGAGGATATAAAATCTTCTGTGCAAATAACGGAAATGTAAATTTTCACAGTATTCTGACATGAATTTATATGATATAGGATACGTTTGTTTTGTCTTTTCTTTTCTTTTTTTTTTTTATTTATAAAAAGTGATTTTTTAACTATTAAAAAAATTATTTTTATAGAAATTACTCCATTTCCGAACACTCCACGCCACCATCACCACTACACCTGCCACCGCCACTGTTGCCCCCCTCCATTAGCCTTCTGGCCACCACAGAATCCATCTCCTCTTCCACCCACTTTTGAGTTCGAGTTATTTTCAACCAAAGGGACTTGCAGGGCAGAGGGCTTGTAAATGGCTTTGAAATTTTGAAATTTTGAAATTTTACCCGAGTAGCAAGAGCCTTCATCGCTTGCTTAGTGCTTGGTGTTTGCACAACTTCTTCCTCTTTTTTGATAATGAAGATAACCAAGTTACACTACCAACCCAAGCTATTAATGAGAAAATGATGGCACTTTTCAACAATCAAACAAATTTAAGATCCGGGACCAACTTGCTCCAACTCCCAAAAAACCAAAAACAAAATCTCCATTGGATCAAATGTGTTGACTTCTGAGCAACCACTTTTTGTAGAAACCAAAGGCACAAATCAATCAAACAGACAAAGAAAGTAAAAACCCAATAACGAGGGTGCTTCAAATTGGCCCACTTTTGCTAGATAGTCTCTAGCTAAAGAAAATCTTTGTTACTTGACAGTGGGTGAGATTGGGATGGAGGCCATGGAGGTGGTGGCAAAGGCAGAGACGATGGCAGTGGCCGGTGGTAGAGACAAAGCTAGTGGTGGATGATAGGTAAAGGTGAAGGAGGAGAGAGAGACAGAAATTTAGGGATAATTTTGTAATTAAATTTTTATATTATATTTTTAATAAATTATTTTATAATATTTTTAATTATTTATTGATCTCAACTGTTGATTCAATATTTTTTAAATCTAACGGTCACTAAATGAGGACCATGTAGAAAGTGCAAAAATAGTGAGCGACCAACTTATGCTTCACTGTCATCAATGTTACCTTTGATTTAAACATATAACCAAAACACTTTTAGAATGAGGGAGGACAAGCTGTTTTGCATGGAGGCCGTAGCCATAGTCCTAGCAAAGATTACCACTTCTTTCTATAGCCATTATGTTTTTCTTTTTCTTTTTTTAATTCTTAATACTAGAAAATATGTTGTGCTAAGATGCACAAGTACGGAGTACAGTACTGGCACCATTGGTATTGAATCCGGATATAGAGTACAGAGTATAAAAAATTTTCAAAAATTAGGATACATATATGTCACGTGTATATATATATATATATATATATATATATTAAAATTTCCATATTATAAAATATTTAACATAATAAAAGAAAAAACACACAAATTTTAACATAGATTAAACTTAAATAAAGTAATTTAATATAATACTCAATCAGATTAGGAAAAAAAACAATCCAAACATTCCACTAAAAATAAAAAGCCCAAAACAAAAATTCAAGCATTACATCAAAGACCCAAACAAATGATTAAATATCACAAACCCAACAAATTATTTTAGACCAACATATAAATATTAAAGATGCAAAATAACATAAAAGAGCAGAGAGAGATTTAAAAATAAGAAAAAGGCCCAATACAAAACAAAAGATACCAAGAAACCAACGTTCACCCCTTATTTGATATTTTGAAACAAGCCAAAACAAAAGAGAATCACTCAAAAGCAAAACCCCCACTTTTCTTCGGTTCTTCTCCCTTCGTGTTTAGTGCTTGTTTCTTACTTCTCTCCAAAACTAGCAGAAGAGCACGACAGTTATTCTCCTCTCCTATCATAGTTGTTAATATCTTAACATAAGCAATACATATGTTCAGATACATATCCTAAATTTAAAATTTTGATACGATCTTAACTTGTATCTTAATACAAGTAAATATCTTAATAATATCTCTAATATCCCAACAATATTACTAATATCGCTACAAGTATAAATATCCCCAATAATTATAATTACAACAAATCTAATAGATTTTGATGAGAAAATATTTTCAACATTTAAAAATTAAAAATTCAAATATCATATTAGATAAAAAAAAAATTGACTATTAGATTCAGATTAAAAAAATAGATTATTATCCAAATACAAAAAATGGTTAGCTATACATTTTTTTCCTACTTGAAACTTTACATAATTAATTATTTTGCTATATTTGAAATAGAAACTTAGTTATACATTTTTTTTCTACGTTGTACAAGTTACGATATTAATATTTAAAATTTAAAAAACTGATACACGATATAACAATTGTGCTTCCTGCTTCTCTCTAAAGAAGGCATGGCTGCTATACTCAGCAGAGTTGCACCTTAAACATATAACTCATCTCTTAGCGCCTTTCATCCAATATAATTTATCGAAGGTTCCCTTTGTCTTTTTGTTTTTTTTTTTTTCTCCTATACCCAACATATGTATATGCCCGGATGCCTGAGGCCAAGAAGCGTACCCCGTGCTTCAGAGATGTGCCAAAATTACATATTTTATGTGTTACGTGTTGCAGCAACCCATAAAACAAATCATCCCAGAGATGAGAATTACATCCAAGAAAGATTATAATCAGAGGAATTGGAATGGGAATTAAATTCCCTGGCCTTATTTCTTCAAACATGAAACAAAAAGTGTTCATAAGAATCATAATAAAATTAAATAAGAGCTATTTACACGGTAACGGGCATCAAAATTTGTGGACTAAAAGCATCCAATCTTAGTAGAATGCTTTCGTTCTTGTAAAAGCGAATACGCTTTGTGCTGCACCTTGGACTGGAGATTCCACACTGCAAATTACACCTCATCGATAGTATATATATATGAATTCCAGGCAACCATAATTTTGCAATTACATACGAAGAGGGAGAACATTATTTGGAATTCCACCCGCCGCAATTATAAGCTGCAGATTGTGAACCATAATTTAAAACCATGGAGGAGAAAAGTAAAAGAAGAAAAGAGTTCCAAAATTTAGAACCAAACAAGCACCAAGAAAGAGATGTGCAAAGAAAAATCTATACCATGACTCGCATGCGTCCTTGCATTCAATAAATGATTGTCTGTCATTATCAAATTCTTCAAAGGGTGCAACATCATAGTAAAAAATGTCGTGATCGTTGCAATAGGTTTGTCCTTGCACTGCAACGGATTTAAGCTTTGATGATTTTGCATCCATAGCATTTGCATTGACCTTAGTAATAGCATGAGGAATGTGCAACTCTTTTTGGAGGGATAGTCCATGCATTGACCTCAAATTAGGGTTTGCATAAATCGAATTGTCACTAACATAAGCGATGGCACTGGGATTGCTACAAAACGATTTATTGATCCAACTATCATCATGATAAAAGTGATCTTCATGGTGATAGGGTTGGCCTTGCACTGCCCATGATCTAAATTTTGAAGGTTTTGCATCATTTGCACCGGCAAAAGGGTTGTCCAACTGTTCATGCCCTGACATCGAATTGGGTTTTTCATCTTTCTGATTGACACCAACATGAGTGATGACACTACTACAACAAGATTTATTCATCGAATCATCCTTACTTTCAATATAATTTTCAATATAAGAACCGCTATCATAAGCTACGTTACCTAAATTTCCGTTAAACAAAGAAAATTCACCATGGTTATGAAGTGGAAACACTTCACTGGTTGCAGGCATCACGGAGCATTGATCCATCGGACCAAGAGGCAAAGGATGATGCTGGTGTTGGCTTTGTTGCTTAAAATAAGCGAGCAACATTCTCACATAGCGTAGCTCCTCCATTGACCTTGCTAGAAGATTCTGATAATAAACCATAACACCGTAACAACCATGAACCGGGTATCTTGCACGCATATCAGACTCAAAAATAATGGACTTCATGGCCTCATCCTTTTCATCTGGCTCGACCTGCTTCAGTATTCTCACCATGTTGCACACACCAAACAAACGATGAGCATTGCTGAATGTTTTGGGCTTATCAGCTGGGAAATATGGAGATAGAAGGCAGTCCTTAGAACATTTTCTTCTTTGGAATTTGCATGCAGCACAGGCCTTGTTTGTACCTCCCTTGATTGTCATTTAATTTGTGCACTATGGGCAGGCCGTAGGTTGAACAATGACACGAGGTTTTCATCTGCTAGTAAAGTGGTTTACGAAATTAGATTATACAGTTTGGCATTTTTTTTTTCCCTTCTTATATAATGTTATCGTACAAGTTGCCATTATAACAGAATGATAAGCACAAACGTGTCAGTTAATCCATACTATTTACTGTTGACTGAATCTGAAAATTATCTTTCAATTGAAAATTTGTTAATTGAAGATAAATTAAAACTGAAATAAGACCAATTCAAATATGTGAGTAGTCAACTTTTGAATTTACCTATTTATCCTTTCTTCTTTATCACACAAGTGCTTATTTACTTATTTCATTGAAATTCAAACAAAAAAAAATACTTTTGGAAAGAAAAATAGATACTAAATAAGAACAAATCTCATCATATAATAGCAGATTAGATAGATATATACATATATATTTTATTATAAACTGCTTTTTTACTTTTCTGAATCAGAATTTAAATATAAGATATGATATTTTTAAAAAGAAAAAATATCGAATATCGAGCAAGAACAATTCCCACTGTATAATGGCTAATATCATTTATCGTTATTAGATTATATACGTGTTAAATGTTAAGAGTGCTACACAAGAAATGCGATCAGAGACACAACTAACATCTCAGCTTTTCTAATTCAATTTAATTTTTTAAAGAAATTCTTTTTTCTTATTCATGAGGCATTTTTTTTTATATATCATCGATAATAATAAGGTTTGAACTCCTAATCCTATGCATATTATCCAATACACAAATTATGATTCCGTCGCCTTGCCAAGTGTATGCTTTGAATTCGTTTTTGAGAATATTATACAATTTTGGATGGATGACGTCAAAAGTTAAATCCTTTCTAAAATAAGAATATTATAGGAAGTTTGAGAACTTTTAGAACAGCTGATCGATAAATAAATAAAAACAAATTCAGGTTATTTAATAATTAATCTTATTGTAAATTTAATTTGGTTAAGAAACTTTTGAACCAGTTTTAACTAATTTTTTAAAATAAAATTTTTTTAGCATACATTCAACATCAGTTGAATGATCGCTTACTATCCATATCTATATAATTTATAAAAAAAAAAATATGATTTTTTTTCTGATACACAAAATATTATTCATCTTTAAAAGAATCTGTCGAATCAAAAAAATCTTTAAAAGAATTTGTTCTTATAAGTGAACGCTGGATGAGAATAAAATATACTTTTAATTATTTATAAAATATAAATTTAAAAATATGAATTTGATTATTTTTTTATCAAATATTTTCTTCAAATCAATAATGAAATTGAGGCAAGTATTTCCTTCAACAAAAGTTTTTATATGGAAAATTATATTTGATAAACTAATTTGTCCTTTTGTTGACTTTGAACGATAGGTGCTGTCAGCTAAACGCCCTTGCGATACACTTTGAATGTTAATTTTTTTTTCTTTATGTTTTTCGGATATCGAATAAAAAGAATAGAGTTCATCACAAAATTGATATTATGTTAATTGAAGAAGAAACATATCTAGTAGAAATATTTTAAGATAACACAATTTTTTAATAGAAAAATCATAAGCACAAAGTCCAATTGGTCAAACCAGATAAAAAAAAGAAAAGGTCCAATAGGTCGTAAAAAAAACAATGTGAATATTTTGGTAAAAAATAAATTAGGATTGATGTTATAACCTAAGATGGAGTATAAAGGTAATTCAAATAACTAATATATATATATATATATATATATATGTGTGTGTGTGTGTGTAAAAATAAAGTCTATAAAATCTATCGATAATAATTTTACCGACGGAATTACCGTCAGAAAAAATAAAATTGAATATTACCAATGGATAAATGGACTTGTCGATAATATTGATAACTATATCGACAGGATTTTTTGTCAGTACTATTAAAAAAAGTGTCAAAGAGGCATTTATATTGACGAATTACTGATAATTACCGATGGAATCATCGTCAATAATTTAAGTTAATAATTTTTATTTTTTTAACTTACTGAATGATTATCTGACAATATATTTAAAATAATATTTTAATATATATAATTACCGATAAAAATTCGTTGCAAAATTTGAAAATTAACAATTTTTATGTTAATTATTACAGACAGAAATTTCATTGGTAAGATAAAAAAATATTTTGGCAGTTTTGAATTATTAAAAATTGAAAGTAGTATTTAAATATTTGAAATTACTGTTTTAATTATACATAACCATATAATTAGAAATATAATAAAATATAAAATATATAAACTGTAAAATAAAATAAAAGTGTCAATAACAAGAAATAAAATAAAATTGTCAATGTATAATTCTAAAAACATAAAAAAAAAGTCCTAAAAACCACAAATACTGATCATCATCAGTATTCAAAATGTCCTCAAAATCGTTGGGTGTGCAGCTATGTGGAGAATGTGGAGGTAGTTGAGATTCAGTTGAAGGTGGAGGCGGAGGTGGTGGAGTTGTGCACCAGACAATGAACTGCCGCTTCGCATCTACTCGAAGTAAGTGTACATAGTCTTCATCCTTTGCTCCATGGATTGCAGTTGCTGGTTCCACTACTCTTTTTCCTTCTCGTGTCGCTCCTACAGCTCTATGTATCTCTGGTCGACCTCCTTGAGCTGCCTTTGCACTGATTCATTCAATGCATGCACCTGATCATAGATCTCCTCTACATTGGTACCAGTAAGCCTAGCTCTACACATAGAGACTGGAAAATAAGACTTGCTATATGTGGCCTCCATACCATAAATTCGTCTCTTGTAGTGGTCGCCAACCATTTGGACCCATATGTCATTGTCACTAATAGGTGGGCTGGCAGGAATGCTCCGATCCCCCTGCTGTGACTACTGCAACTAGGTCTTGGTTAGTCATTGGGTGAACTCATAATACAATTGGAACAAATAAAACAAAACAAATTAAATTAGATTTAAATAATAAAAATTATAATAAACTAAAAGTATTGGAAACTAAAATTATAAGTACTTAAATATGTCGTCTCTAACCGAGTATCAACCCACTGGGACTTGTCACCTTAGGAGTATAGCTTTCCTAAATTCATTGACACATTCATCATCTTCTCCTACATTTCAAACAATTTTCATGTGATCGTATAATATTCAATACAAAAATTAAATAACTAAATTAGTTTAAAGGATGATATTTACCATTCTCAACCACGTGCCCTCAATAGTGGTAGAGCCTCTAGTGTGTAACGAGTCACCTCAAGCTAATCTTTTGCTCACCCAGACCTTTACCTACTTCGTCTTGTACTTGGGCGAGTCCTAGTATGCCCTGAATGCCTGGAGAATATCCTTAGTGAGTAAGTAAGTGTTAGCGTCGTTCTCGCGAATGTCATGAAACATATCACAGAGACACTTGCTGGCCTGATCTTTCACGCCGTGTAGATCGAGGTCTCCATAACTAACACAATGGTCAGCTCCATTATAATAAATAAGCAAGTAGAAGAATAAAAAACAAATTAATAATAAAAATTAATTATTTTACTTTCCAGTCTCTCTACCATATCTGCTATATAACCTCAGGTGCCTTCAAAAAAATCTTATATGAGCTGCGAAAGTTCTACTGGAACACCTTAGTAATCATGTCCAGGATTGGAAATGGTGGAATCTAACTGTATCAGAAATAATAGACTAAGTCAAGTATTTGTTAATTGAATTTTCTATCATAATTAAAAACTCATAATAAATTTAAAATTCACAATACTTACTAGGATTTACTATTATATTTGAGCTTCACGTGTTGGTTCGTGGAGCCTTGTAAGGGGGCAAATGATGAAGCCTGGGCACCCTATGAACCAAGCTAGCTAGGGGTAGGGGAAAGAATGGAACCAGGTACAGGTAAGATGCGATCCTCACATCCTGTAGGAGGGTGTGGAGATAGAGTGGGCTAAAGGGGGAATAAAGGCTGAGACCCTGGCTTTATATACCTAAAGTTGGGTATCATAACAAACTTCTGCCCATGTGGAGGACGACCAGGAAGGGTGGATGCAGTAGTAGTGGTGGATGACGGAGTAGTGGAGTGGTGGGTGGAGCTTGAGTATAGGGGGATAGGCCATGCTTCCTCGGTCAATCTCTGTTTCATCCAGAACCAGATCCTCGTCCTGCCATAGATGACCTGTATAATATTTGTGTAAATCAATAAACATATGCAACAAACATTGTATGCATATAAATATAAATGCAAAGAATTAAACTATAACATCAAAATAGATATGAACAAAATTGAAAACGTAAAACATATATTAACTAAATAAAGACAGAATACACTTAGCACCTCATTAATCTGAAAGTTGAGGACAATACTCATCACTCTCGGCTTTAATATCTACGTCGAATTCCTCTTCCTCTTTTTCATCCTCATCTTCATCCTCATTCTTAGTGCTGTCCACCCTCTTATCAGACTGACTCATTGAATATTTGCTTGGGAGTTTGACTATATCAACTTCCCCTGAGATGAAACATAGATTGGAAGGGATATCAGTATCAACAAAAACCCTGGAAGGGCTTGGACTATCAGTTTGATGACCTTGTGGTTTGCATTTTATTACCACCTTCTAGTTAGATTTGCACCTTCTAGGGTATGGCAGATAATAAACTTGTCTTGCATTTTGAGCGACGATAAATGGATCAAATTTTCCATATCTTTTAGTATAGTTAACTCAATTATTTGGTAGTGATTATGTTTATCTATTCCCCCGGGATGCGTTAGATCATACCATTCGTAAGCGAATAACACAACTCTTTTAAGAGGTTCACTAGGGTACTCCAACTCAAGTATTTCATTAACCACCCTATGTCAGTTACTTTCTCTATCTCCAATATCTCCCTTAATATAGACTCCAATGTTGTCAGTTTTCTTCCCTTTTCCCCATTCAGTTCTATTAAATTTGCAAACATTAACATGATACATTGGTTAACTTGTATCTCTGACTTTTGACCTCAAGCTAAATTGTATAAGTGAAAATTCGTTACACCTAAGTATAAACATAAGAATTTCATTCACATATTAATACAAAAACAAAAATACGAACAGTAAAACAAATTCACTATGTGACATACAAATGATTTGAACCATTTGAGAAATTGTTCAAGGGATTGTTGATCACATAGTTATTAAAAATACCTGTAACTATTGAACAGAGTACAAGAAAAGATACACTATCACAATTTATCATTATACAGGATTTGGGAGTTAGATAGCAAATGATATAAGAAAAAAGTTTACAGTTACCTTCTGAATGACTTTACTTCATCACAATTTAGCAAGATATGTAAATGTGTAGACTTCCATTAACTTCCCGTCAACCATCGATCTTTGCATCGTCTAGTAGCATAGCCAGGTTAGTTGAATACTAGCAAAGTTAGCTTAATTGAACTTTCACCACCATCATCATTCCGACCAACTCTTGTTCTCCTATATTAGACATGCAACTCAAAGTAGTAGAAGCAAAAGTTAGATATCTCCTTCGAAATGTATGCCTAGCACCCTCTTATTTTCTACTCGAATGGATATATTCAACTATATTAGATTGACCTACATACCTGTGCTTCATATGCCAAGTGTACAAGCAATTGCTCCATAGAGTCAAAAAAATAGGAGGAAAGATTCTCTCTAACTTACAAAGAATAATGAAAATTTTCTTCTCTATCACTAAAAGATCATCGATCCTAAAAGTGGATGAATACAAATCTCTAAAATACTCACTCAACTCAGTAAACGGCTTCCAAACATGATCAGGTAGTTCTCTCAATGTAATAGGCAGCAAACACTTCATAAATACATGATAGTCGTGACTTTTCATACTAAAAAAGTTCCCTTGTGCAACATTCAGACACCTATCCACTTTGAGGCATAACCATCAAGCATTCTTAACTCTTGCACCCACTTACATATATCTTATCTCTGCATAGAGGTCAATATATAACTGGCCTCAGGCTTAGATTAACGACCATTTTTTAAGGGTTGTAAATTTAAGTCAGGGCATCTACAATACTCCTTTAAATCTATCCTTGCTTTCTCATTGTCTTTAGTTTAGTTACTATTCATCACAGTGCGGATAATATTATCAAATACTTCTTTAACATCCATCACATCAAAATAGCGACGAACTAAATGATCCTTCTCATAAGGTAGTTCCTATAATATACTTTGTTTGGTCTAGTTGTGTTCTACCCTATAGCTAAACAATCTAATGGATTTTCTAACTTCTATAATCTTCGAAAATTGCCTACCCCTATCCCAAATTTATTGACCAGCAAGTCTAACAGGAGTCTCTTCCTCACTCTTTATGGTGTGTTTTGTAAATCTATACTATACCTATAAGTATGATCCATAACTAAAAACCTTATATAGTAGTCAAACTAAGAATTCTTTCTATCATACTTTAAAGTGAATGCTTTTGTATCCTCTATATAAATTGGAAACACCAATTTTCGCTGTGTCATCCATCCCGACAACATCCCGTAAGTTGGAAAATCATTAATGGTCCAAATCAATACTGCCCTTAGCATAAAATTTTGCATGGTTGAGATGTCATATGTCAAAACACTATCACACTATAATTCATTCAATTCATCAATTAAAGGTTGGAGATAGATATCAATCTTGGCCTTGGGATTATTAGGACTGGGGATTATACAAATTAAAAATAAGTACGGATCTTTCATGCACATTTCAAGTAGTAGATTATAAGAAGTAACAACCACAGACCAACAAGTATATGGTTTACCAAATTGATTGTTAGGAGTAAAATAATCGGCACATAGCCTTAACCTAATATTGCAGGATCAGATATAGAGTTAAGAAAGGTTCGATCAAAATGTTGCCAAACTTCATCAGAAGAAGGATGTGTCATTACACCATAACTCTTTTGGTTCTAAAAGTGCCACCTCATGTAAGGTGCTGAACTCTTTGATGTATACAACCTTATAAGTCTAAGGATTAAAGGGAGACAGTGTATTCTTTTATGTGGAACATCCTTATACGTCACATTTCCCTTCTCTTTGGCTTAAACCTAGGCTCTCCACAAAATTTGCAATGAGTCAAGGCAGCATTATCTTTGTAATAGAGCATACACCCATTCAAACAGCAATCAATCTTCACCTAATTCAACCCAAGCTTAAAAACTAACATTTTAGCTTGATAAAAGTCCTTTCGGATAGTTTCTGGATGTGGACTAATCTCACTCATTAATAAAGCCCACTGATCAAAGGAACTTTGACTATGGTTTTCCTTTGACTTATTACTCAATGTTCTTACCGTCAAAGACAACTGGGAATGTATACACTCTTCTCATAAAGGCCTATTCACTCCTCCTAACAAACTATAAAATCTATCATTATCTGGATTAGGAACCTCTTCCTCTTTCGAAGGTTCGAAATACATTCCAAACTCATGGCCAACAGTATCAGAAATCATTCCCTAATAATGACTAAGGTTATCCTCCCAAGTCACATTACCTGTAACAACCTCTATCATATAAGCCATGCTCGAGTCATGGAGTTACATTAAAAGGTTGTCACGGTGCTAAGAAAACGTTAAAATATGGAAAATATAATACATGGCCCTTTAACTGCTCACTTCATTACTGACTAATAGTCTTTGATACATAGATAATAAAATAATTACACTTTTTTTAAAAAAAAATTGTGATTGAGATAATACACATCGTCTACCACCGACTAATCGTTAACTAGCTTCGATAGTCTCTTGATTTGGCTAGCGCCCAATTTTTGCTCAATGAGTGGCCCTGCACTCCGCCTCGCGCTTGACTTCCACTTGAGTACTGGAATGTTTACGGAAAAGAAAAACATACAAGCAGGCAGTGAGAACCTAAGGTTCTCAGTAGGTAAACTTAAACTAATCTTATAATGTCATCATAAACATTTCAGCCGCTTCAGTTTATTATGAAAATATGAGTACATATAAACAAATAGTGGTTCAATTTTAAGTTGAAAATACCTTTCTCGAAGCGGGTTATATTTTAACGATCACTTACCATATTATATGACAGACATAGAAATATGAATAGTATGATATGCTTCAACCAGAATCATAATATAGTATGACTTAATGAGATAACTGAAGATGCACTTATAGATGCTTATACTTGACTGTATGCAAGTACACTTGACTTAATTCATGTCTTTCTTTAACTCGTAACTTGATCTTACTTTTCTATGCCTGGTCCCCTGGAGGTGAATGGCCTTTCTCACCCTTGGGCAATGGCCTGCTTTTCAGGTCTGACCTCATACCTATACATGAGTGATGGGTTTACTTTCCCCGACCCTCACACCTGTCTATTCCCACTAATCTGGTCGAGGGTTGGCCCAAGTCTTGAACAATCTGACTCGGCCATTGCATGCGGGTCTATGCCATGCTTGGCGTGGTAGCTTAGTACGTCCCTCTTGAAAGCTCTTATCATCTTTCCTTTCCATATCTTATTATGCGTGCAAATACTTTGTGCATACATGAATATGCCTCATATCTTATTTCTTATATCATATTCTAATTATGCTTGCATGCATGGCATACATGAATATAACATGTAAATGTAATATATTCAAAGTATAATCTCTCATAGCATAAGCTCTCATAACTCATATCATTCTTGTAATATAAACACTCATAGCTTCTTAGACTTCTGCCATAAATCCGGCAACATAACGGATCAGATCCGTTTCCCCATGAATAGTGCCAGTTCTCACAGACAAACCAGCCATAGCAATATAATCAATCTAACATATCTCTTAATGTAAAACTTACAACCATCAACTCAAACCTTTGTGAAACCATCAATTGGGTCACTTCTGTCAATTCTACTTAGTTCTTCCCGAATCTTGTAAAATCCACCTTTACCTCTATTCAACTCATTTAAACTTGAATTTTGGATATGTCATAGATCTATATGTCTACTTTCTAACCTCTTTGGTTCTATATCATTTTGATTTATATAACTCAAGATACTCAAATTTTGCCTCAGCCTATTCAGTCACTGGCTCGAATTACACTCTTGGAAGTATAAATTCACTAAAAATCGAAACTTTCATATTGAAGTTAACAGGACAACCTTTCATTTGCAACAAGTTTCACTTGATTTGCTTAAGTATACCTTGAGTTATAAGTCCTGAAAATCGACCTTCCTGAACCACCCTGTTTTGACCTGGATTGGACATAGGGCAACTTCCTCGAACCACTGGGATCAATTGGGGTCATAACAAACTCAAAATTTCATATTGGGATGTTCCCCTATGTGTAATCTTTCTAACAAAGTTCATTTCACTCAATTTGGAGTTGTGTAGGGCGAGTTACACCCTCCTCAAGTCACCCTGCCCGAATGGAAGTTCTGATTCCTAGGTCAATATTCAAAAATTCATATCTCTCTTAATACTAATCCAATGACCTTATATGATATATGTATGAAAAGCCCTGAATGTCTACTTTCATCTAAAAATAGTTTCATCAGATTTGACCGATTGTAGGCGGAGCCATACACTCCGCCATCCAAACTGCCGTAGACTCTTCACCAAAACAGCATCCTAATCCTTCATTCCTTCTAGTTTTTCTCCTTCTAACCTTAATTCCCACTCAAAACTTCATATTAATTCAATCATTATCTATCATATACATCCAATATATCATCAAATACATGAAGAAGAGTACAATTTAATATAGCCATAGTGTAAGGAATTCAAGAACAGAATGGAATCCTACCTCTTTGGAGTATGATTTGAGCTAAGTGTTGAAGCTTGAATTGATAGAACCTTGTTAAGCCTGAAGGAGTGATGGAGTTGATTGAGAGAAGGAAGAAGGAGGCTGAAACAAGAAAGAGAGGGAGAGTGGCATAGATCAGTCAGAAATGAGGGGGAGAGTCTGACTTAAATACATGGAGGTAGTTGGGATTATGAGTGTTGATTGGTTGAAATTTTGTGATTGAAGTTCGGCCATGTCTCTCACTTTTGTGGCCAAATTGCTTTCCACGTCATCCCAAAAGTAGAACTCGCTTCCATTCTATTTCAAGTCGGAACTCGCCTCTATTTGTATAAAGTCGGAACCCGCGTCCACTTTACTTAAGCTTGGAGCTTAAGCCGGATATCGGAACTCGTCCATCTTATTTGAGACTCGGAGATGAAATCGGATATCGAAAATCTTGTCTGGTTTATTCGATATTTGGGAGCAAAGTTGGATGTCGGAAGTCATACGGCTTACAATCACATAATCTCAGAACCCCCCATTCAAACTCGGGAACACCAAAGGAAATGGAAGGCTCCTGGGAATAAACTCGGAGATCGGAACTCGTGTATGACTTGAAAATCAGCTCAAAGATCCGAACTCGTTTCCATTCTAATTGAGTTCAACTATAAAGCGGGAACTGGGAAATGAGGAATGGTTAAGGTCGGAAGTCGAAAATTAAGCTGAAATTCGAAGACGAACTCGGAAATCAGAAATCATCCGTTTTGTGTGAAATTCGAAGATGAAGTCGGAAATCATGAAAACTAGTGAAGTAGAAACTCGGAAATCGTGGTGGAGGTAAAAAATGGAATAATTTAGCGCGAGAAAAATTGGGGATGTTACATTACCACCCTCTTCATTACCTACATGGGTCTCAGTCAAACTACTTCCAATATAAGCCATACCGAATTGATTCTCTGGTGGAAGGACTTCTCCATATTCAGTCCAAACCCAGTAATTAGACTTAAATCTATCATTTTACAAGTGATATCTAATGAACTCAATGTCTAAAAATATCTTATATTTACATTTACGACAGGGACACCTAATTGTCCTTTCACGTGTAAGCTACTCCATTTGAACATAGGTCATTATAAATTCTTCAAGCCCCTCATAAAATTCAAGCTTAATCCCCCTGACCTGGGTTCAATCTATTAAATATCTATGCTCGATTTAGAGCAAACATTATATCTCAACTATACAACATACCTACAGAGCAATACAATCACACATCAATAAAAAAAATTAAACAGTGTCTCCATGAAAATTAGAAGTCTCCACTAATTATTAAATAATAATTTTTTAGTCCACATTAATATTTAATATTTTAGTTCACACTTACAATATTTATTTAATTGAAACAGTATTGTAAGTGGTCAAAAAGATTTGAGTAGAGTCTCCCTTTAAATTAGGTGTCTCCATAAAAATTAATTATGCAATTTAATACGAATAATAATTATTTATTGCGTAGCAATATTTATTTAATTCAAAGAATATTCTAAATGACCAAAAAAATTTAGGCAAAGTCTCCCCTTAAATTAGAAGTCTCTACAAAAATTAATTTACTATTTCAATAGAAATAATAATTATTTATTGCATAACAATAATTATTTAATTTAAAGAATTTTTTAAATGATAAAAAATATTTGAACAGAGTTTTCAAAAAAATTATTTCACTAGATAAATACAAATAACAAACATATGCAGTTATATAAATTAATTAGTTGATCCTAAAAATCGTTCTAAAGCGCATCTCTTTACTTCACATCATACAGGCACACAACACCACAGCATACAAATCAAATAATAAAAAAGAACTTTAAGCCTTCTTCCAGTCATGCTATCCCATCATCTTTCTTCTATCCTATAACTCTTTCCTAAAAAATTTAACTCTCTACTATTTCATAATACATAGACTTAAAAAAAAGTACAATATACATACCTAATGTACCACAATACTCAAATCAACATATGCATTAGCATAGAAGCACTCCAAGTGCTCCAAATGAGATATTTAACAATCAATATAACAAAATATGTTAGTTAACTAACTAACAAACTAAAAGCTTTGAGTAAAGAAATGGAATTTTTAAAAAAAATGCTAAACAAAAAAATTGAACCGATTAAAATGCTCAATAATATATTACAAATGCAATAGCGGTCTCTGATAGTGAAATGGAAGCTCTAGCAGTAGTAAAATGGCCAATGGCCATATGAAGGGCGAGAAAGAGAGAGAGAGAGAGAAAGAGAAGAATGTCGCAAATGAGGAAGAAGAAGAAGGGGGCTTGCATTTTAACGTTTGGTGTTAATATTGCCGACGGATTTTCCATCGGTAAAATCCAAATTAAACGAATCGTTTCACTAATCAACAATTATCGACAGATATATCATTGATAATATGGAAACCTAAGAGTCTTAGGCGATTAAACATAATTTCAAATATGGATGAAAAAATTCGTCAATAATATTAAAGAAAAACAAAAAATAAAATAAAATAATAAAATAATTACCGATGAGCTATCCATCGGTAATGTCAGCCAATTAATTTGTTTATTGATGGCAAATCCGTCAATAAAATTTTCATTTTTTAGGCATTATAATTTGAATAAATAATTACATATCGATGAAATGTTCGTCGATAATTTTTTAATTTACCGATGGATTTCCTGTCGGTATATTTTTTTCGATTTTAAAAAAAATATATAAAATTAAATTTCAAACGCTTACCAACAGTATATTCGTCGGTAAAATTGTGTGGCATTAGGCGCGAACATTTATCGACATCTTTACTGACGGATTATATTTCCGTCGATAACATGCCACATTAATTCTTTTTTTGAGTTTTCCCGACGGCATATCCGTCGGTATTTTCAATGGATTAAATCCATTAATAACTTCCATCAGTTATTTCCTATTTTCTAGTTGTGTGCACTTCTTCAAGTTTACATATAATTTATTCTCCCACAAAGTCTAGTACTTCTCACAGATGCAATATATGCTTATCCTCTGTCTTACTATAAATAAGAATGTCATCAAAATACACAACCACAAACTTGCTAATGAAAGGTTTTAATACCTAATTCATCAAACTCATAAAGGTGCTATTGGGGCATTAATCAGCCTGAATGGCATCGCCATATACTCACACAGACTTTTAACAGTCTTAAAGGCTATTTTCCACTCATCACTTGGCTTGATTCTAATTTGATGGTACCCACTACGAAGGTTAATCTTTGAAAACACCTTTGCAACATGCAGTCTAGTAAGCATGTCATCTAACTCGAAATTGGAAAGTGGTAGGCAACTGTAATCTTGTTAATGGCACAACTATCCACACATTTTCCAACTCCCATCTTTCTTCAAAGTCAATATGGCTGGACATGCGTAAGGACTCATACTCCCTCTGATATGTCCCTTGTGTAACAACTCTTCCACCTATGCCATTACAAT
>JAVHNN010000539.1:0-17910 GCA_031439585.1 Pterocarpus macrocarpus
CATGTGAGAAAGTTCGGAACAATAGGGTTTGACCATTGAACTTTGAAGCAAGGACAAGGACAAGTCCACTCCATGTTGTGCCTCCACCTGATGGTATCTTCCTAAAGCAAATCTCCCGAAATTCAAAGGTATACTTCACGAAAAATAGCAAACAAGTCCATGTTAAGGGGAAAAAAGATGGTACGTAAAAGAAATTTCGGGCAAAACGAAATTCAATATAACAGTTATAATGTCACGCTACAATCAATACTCCATTATGTTAAGTGGTTCAATACTTTATTATTTTAACTTTTTGAATTTAAGTCTTATAAATAAGAAAAAAAATATTAAAAGGGATTTGTCTCCTTAATGAACTAACTCAATTTAAGTCAAATTAATTAGAATAAATAAAATAATATTAATTAAATAAGATTACCTGAATTGAGTTCCATGTTCCGCAGATTTAAATTGCAAAGAAGATTTATTTATGAAAAGCTTATCTGCACATTTGAAGATTTATATACGTGCCACAAAGAAATAACAAATTAAATGCTTGTGATCCAACATCTACCCCACCATATTATTGATTCTTCGTCCCATTCATCCCAATTGCGTTTGGTGACACATTTCATTTCTATCTAATTATCCGTGTTGGGTATTTATCAGAATGAGGTACGTCCATGATATATGATATATGAATATTTTTAACAATTAAATTTTATAAAGTGCACCAACATAGATATTGTCTTGACCATAAATAAATAATTAAAATATAAAATGATTTAAAATTACACGGTCACTTAATAAAGTTGTATATTTTAAGTTTAATTATTCATATAAAATTTAATAGTAAAAATGTTTCTTTCAGTATCACAATCGCTTGATATGCTTCCTATAATAAAACAAGATGGGGAAAAGAGATAAAAATGGACGAGGGGTCAAAACAAAAATCTGTAGTAGTATTGTTTGAAATTTTTATTAAAGTAAAGAAAGTCGTATTAACTTCTACTTATCCTCACTTTATTTTTAAAAGAGATTAAAATTTTAGCATCCATGAATGAAAATAATCACCTCAAAAGCCTTTTTCTTGTTGATATACCGCCTCAAGCGCTTTAATTCTGTCCATTTTGATACAGTGCTTATCTTATCTAAAAAGGGGACAGATGAAGGAAGAACTGACTATTGATTTTTATAATTGATTTCCACAGTTGCATCTATATAGTCGTGTATTGTCATGATTCAAAATAAATTAATAGGTATAATAATGAATTTCTGTTCATCTAAGTTATTGTCGTTTAGTCAAGTTTAGCTTATAATTTTAAGATAATTTTCTTTGTACGTTCTATCTGCAGGTTGAGCTTAAGAGGCCAACCGTTGCTCCTTTATGTAACATATTATAAGCACGCAAGCACGTGGTTTGATTTGGGGAATACATATTCTTGAATATTTGAAATTGGGTGTCAACATGAATGTCAATACAACATAAATTTGTTGATCAAAAGAATAAATAAATTTGAGTTGACAAAATGAAACCTCAATATTATAAATTGTAAATCAACTCAAATTTTACTTACTAATAAATTTTTTTTCCGTTATAACGATTCAATTGATTAAAAGCAAATGGATATCAACTTTATTCAAAAGGATTTGATAAAAAGACATGAGAATATTACAATCAAATAAAACGTTGTAATTTGAGAGGCTTGATTTAGCCATAGACAAATGATTAAAATATAATTTTGGTCTATATATGTATCATTGACTTTATATTTAGTCCCTATATGAAAAAAAAAAAATTAAATTAGTCTCTAAACATTTAATAAATAAGTCCGTATCATCGGAGTTATAATTCCATAAATTCTATGTGGTTAATAGAACATGATCTAGTTAGCCTCAACATGTGTTCTATTGCCTAACATTTGCCACATAATAGCCAAGTAAGCAAGTCAAATAGTTAGATCATATTTTGTTAATCACACAAGATTTACGAAATTATAACTCCTATTTACAGTAGGGGCTTTTTTACAAACAATTGCATGTGTAGGCATTGATTTAAAAACTTTTTTCATGTAGGAATCAAATTCAAAATCAATGACATACATAGAGGCTAAAATTATATTTTAACATAGATAAAATATGATGTGTGACTATACATGTGTATGATCACAAGTTCAAATTAATCTTCTATCACTTTTTTTTTCTTTTTTATTGCTCATAGGTATTAATTATGTTCGAGACATGGTCGAGCACTAAGTATGTGGGCATCTCTTTCAACTAGAATATGAACCATAGTTTGCTATATTGTAATGGACTAGTCTCTTCTGCTAAACTCAATCCTTAATGGTTCAAATCTTCTATCTATGTCAACTATTTGAAGTTTGTTTCATCTAAGTCCAATTAATTTAATCCATAAATTGAACATGCATTTAGGGCACCCATTGCAGTCATTAGGGAGCTGCTTCAACGGGACTAGGAGTATGGAGTGACTCGTGTTGCATGAAGCCAATAGGTGTGCGAATTTTATAGGTAAATATGGAGCTGCGACTAATGAACAATTGGTGCTATGGGATATGCCTTCTCAGGAAGTGTTATTAGCCTTGTTGCATGGGGATAGTTCACGTGTCATACACTGAGATGTAACACCCCCAACCACCCCCCCCCCTTTTTTTGTTTGTAAACCTTTTTGTATTCTCTACTGTTATGATTTTTTTTTTCCTGTGGTTTCTTATTATTGCCAAAAAAATCCATAAATTTAACGACTCAAGTTAAAAAATAAAGAATTAAATGGTACAAGAAAAATAGCGATTTGCAACGGATTTGTCCATCACAAACCAAGCAACATCGGCCGCTAATGAAGAATTTGTAGCAGATCTTGATCTTGCATTAAAACATGGGCTACTAATCAATTGTAACTACCCGTCTGCTACTAATTTGGGATGGACTAATTTGGGGCAGCAAGTCTGCCATTAATTAGTGGGGCGATCCTTTTCGTCGCTAATTAATGATGGTTTACCCGTTGCAAATTCCACCACAAATGACTAATTTATGGGGAAAAAAAATTCAATCAATTATATTGATATCCCAATGTATAACAAAGCTACAACAATTGTCAATAATTGACAAAACTCTAGATAATAAATAAGCAACACAAATTCACATATTCGACAATATGAATAAGCCTAAAATCAGCAATATATAATATATAATGACAATAAATTTTTTAAAAAGTTGAAAACAAAATACACTTGGTGTTAGAGGCTATCTGCAATGGGTCACGAGCGACGAGTTGGCAGTCGCCGGAGCACCTGTTTATGGGTGGTAGCGGCTGGTCGCGGAGAGTGGTATGGGGATAGTCGCGTTGTGGTTGGCTGCTAGTTAAAGAGCAACTTGGAGGTTTACAAGCTAAAATAAGTTGGCTTTCAAAAAATAATTTAAAAATTAATGACATTCTAAATCAAATCAAATTTAAGTTTTAAATTTTGAAAAATTTATAAAAAATTAAAAGTTTAATTTTGAAAATATATTCAAATCACATTTAATTTTTCAAACTTAAAAGCAAAGATATCAAATTCAAATTTCTTAAAAAAAAAAATAAACAGTTATTTATTATTGATATAAAATTAATTTTAGAAATAATGTAATTTGAATTTTGTTTAATTTTTTTACAATTTTAATAGTTTATTGTTTTATAGTTTTGATCTTAATAATTATTGTGTTATTATCAAGCGCTATCATTATTGGGAAGAGTTTTGCTTAATCACTAAATTTAAATACCGTGAGCAGATCATTAGATTCAACAAAAAAAACCATGACAGTTATTTAAAAAAAGAACTAACAAATCAACCTGCGAGATTTATTTAACTCACGGATATCAAATAATGGACTTGAAAATAAATAACTTAATTCATCTGTAGGGATAGTACACGCGGTGGATACAACTCAATGGAATTAGCTAAATACTTTTTCCCTCTAAGTTTTGTCCCAAATATCCTCAAAAAAACACATTGCAACCCACAGTGGCCAAGGCACACAAAAAAAAAAAGGAAAATAAAAAAAAATTGCTCAACCCTTAGAATGCGAAATCGACGCAGAGAATGACGAGCTAGTAGGAGAAGAAGATTATAAGATGTGATCAAATGGAACTAATGAATCGATTAAGCGATGGTCTCTTAGGGGAAAAAAAATTGGTCTCCATGATACAAATGAAGAACGTGTTCTCCAGGTTCCAGCAAAGGTCAAGAAGTTTTAGGAGACAAAACTGGCTCACCTACTTTAGCCTCTAATAACAAGTTTATGGTAATTTACGATGAAGAGAGTGACACACCAATTAGTCCCATAAAGTAGCTACTAAAGCAGAATCCTTATTTAAATATTTATATATGGTGTGGCAAGAATTGCGAATAATATTGGCAGGTAAATTCTCGGTCCCATGGACTTTTGCATGAGGTACCACTATGAAGGGGAGCATAATGATTTTTCTCAGTTGGAGAGATTCTAGATAGGCACTTTTGAAAATAGTTCACACATAGAAATGAATATTTTAAGATATAAATATCTTTTTGCATGATTTATATATTTTTACACATATTAACGATTAATTTAAATACTTTTCCAAGTAGTGTTTATATTAAAAAAATTTCTCCGTTAGTTGATTGACCACGAGAACGACGCGTGAGTTAAAATAATAGAAAAATAATTCAGATACGGGTTACGAACTTGTGTGGCCAAGGCGCACACAACAAACCCAGAGATCTATTGGTTTTGGGCTATTGGCCACAGAGTGGCAGTGTCAGGGGCCGCAAGGTGACTTAATTTGGAAAAAAATTATTGTGTAGATATAAATTTAATATTTATATTTAAATATACTTATTATAAAATACGATGAAGCTGAGAAATGGATGAGTGCATAAAAAATATGCTGTTGGATTAACAGTAAGCAATTTGATCCTCTATAAAAATAAGAAACAAATTCAAATGCTGAGAAATCTACTTATTGAGAGGAAGAATAATCATAAATATTTTATCTCTAAAATTATAAAAGAAGCAATATTTTTCATAATTTTAATTCATAAAAAAAAAAAAGATATGCGTATATATACACTTAAATATCTGATGTTAAATTTATATGCTTGACCGTTTTAATTGGCATCAATTTTGTCTTAATGTGGGGGAGACACATATGTATGTCGCTGCCACTGCCAGCAAGCAAGGCGTTGTCAGAACTCAGGTGGTGATGCCCATTCACAGTGGTGAGACCACGGGTTTGTCTATGATGTAACTCATAAAATGAGGTGTATCACACATCTTGTATGATTGATGGTCAGATATGAGGGTGCATCAATACACCTTATAAAATTAATGGTCAAATGTAAAGATGTATTGGTGCACCTCATATCTCGACTATCAATTATACAGATCGTGATGACCTCTCAAAGTAAGGTGCATCATAGCATTCGCCAAACCACTCAACAAAGGAAAAGTTTCCGATTACCCAATCCGGTTTTGTGATTAGATGATACCTGAGAGTGACTTGCTTTTTAACGCGCCCTTTACCAAAGTACCTAATTTGAAAACTTGTTGCTTTCTGGGCGATTCTCTTTCTTCTTTCTTCTTTCTTGGTGCCCAATTTCACTATTCCGTACAAATAAAATTAATATTTAATTATACAGACTTGAAAACTTGTTTTAATTCACAAGTGTGTGTGCAGCCTGTAAGATATCAACATATTTGTAATGGATATTCAATATTTAATTATGAAAATATAAACAAAAAAAAAGCTAGCTGCCTTTTTTTTGATAAACAAAAATTTAGATGAGAAGTAGTATCGTGATTTCACTTTATTAGAAGTACACTTCGATCTCTTTAAAGATTTTTGAAAGGGGTTATATATCGTACTATCGCCGAAATTAGCTGCTACATTAACTTGTATTTTTTTTCTCATATATTATATTACTAATAACTAATATCATATAAATTATGTACATTAACTTATACATTTTCTTTATCTAAAGTCTCATATATTCGAATTTTAGAGTTGTCTCTTTAAGTAAATTTAACCTCATTATCACCTATAAAATGAAATTACATAAGTAATTAAGCCAAAAAGAAAGCTATAAAATTATATTTTGGCATTTCAAAGCCCATAAACTTTGGATTGCAACATATTCTTATAGGTTTAATGGATTATGTATATAGGCCAAAAACAGTTTTTTTATACTGTAATTTTATATTATTATTAACCCCATATCGTTCTCATCCGATATGTGCATTTGTATATACAAAGTTAACGCATTTAAGTGGCCAGTTTACCGAGTCATTGTTCAACCAAATCACCCAAGTATTGGTCTAACATCCACGGCCCATTGATTTAACACCCACATTACAAATATTGAAATGTTAATTATTGCTAACGACTAAATCGACGCTTAGTTTCTTATTTTCATTGATGATCTATTGGTTGAAGAACCCAACACTTAACTTCATCTTTACTTTTTGATGTTAATGAGATTTTATTTTGATTGATTGTTTGTTGGGTGTGTAATTAAGTGAAAAGGTCGTTGATAGGGTTGGTGTCCATCACATAGATTCTAAGTCCCGTGACTGATGACCCTTTGGTTTGGATAAAGGGATAAAGACCGTCAACCTTTTTAGCTACATTTTTTTCTTCGTTGCTTCTTTCTTTTCTTAATATATAACCGTCACTTTTGCCGTTGAAAGCTATAAAATTGACTTCGTTTTTCTTGGTCTTCTTCTCTTTCTTCTTTATAATTTCCAACTTGAAATTAGTCTTCCCACGTGATATTGACGTGGAAGCTCTGGTAATAGTTATCCTTTCGTCCAATATTTTGATGGAATATTTACTATATAACAAGAACAAACTAAAAACGACAAGATTATTCCATATTGGTCACAAATGTTGTAGAATTCTTCCAAAAGTTGCTTGTATTGTGTTCATCGGGAGAGAAAAGGAGTATATCATCAATGTAAATGAGAGCACGATCAAGGAGAGGTTCAAAGACTTTGGTCATGGCCTTTTGGAATAGTGATGGCGCGACTTTGAGCCCAAAAGGTAAGACAGTCCATTGGTAATGGGTATTAGGAATGCAAAATACAGTTTTTGGTCTGTCTTTTAGGTTAAGGCCCAATTACCAAAATCCTGACTTCAAGTCAAACTTTGAGAAAATATGGGCATTCCGAATATAGGAATAAAGAGAGTAAATCTTTAGAAAAGGAAACTTATCATCTTTAAGGAATTGGTTCAATGGACGATAATTGATGACAAGTCTCTTTTTCCCTCGAATCTGCTTAGATCTTTTATTCATATAAAAAGCTTGGCACGCCTGATCGATTTGGTTGGTTCAATCACCCTGCTTCAGCAATTGTTGGCATTCTTCAAATGTTGCTGCTCTGTCGGATGGTGACATTCTAGGATGAACTGCCTTGGTTGGATTGATATTTTCATTTAATTTAAATGGCAAATCCACGAAGAATCTTTCATTTTTCCAAAGTGGATGAGGATGTTTGAAGAGATCATGGCTGTCAGCACTCATCTTAAGGAGTTTGTCCCTTATGTCTTCATATCCCAATGGTGCGTCTGCAAGAGTGAACAATTTTGGGACAGTAGAATAAGGCTTGAACTCGCTTGAACTTAATCCCTTGAGAAAGGATTTGAAGCCGATGATTTTGGGTGTAAACATCCATGCCAATCACAAGATCTTTGTCGGCAAATCTGCTCCAATGACTTTGGTCCGTATAATGCACCCGGGAAAAATTTGATCCCAATCTTGTGTTTAGTAACCAAGTCCGTTCGAAAAATCTTGCCATCTCCGCTTTTGAAAAAATGAACACCGGATTCCCAAGCGGATGATGGGAGGATCACCGGATTCATCAAAGTCTTACGTGCTCTGTATCCATAAAAGCAATGACTTTGATTGGCAAGTCATACTTGGAGGGAAGAATATGAATCTCGATGTTCGGCAATGGTGGAACCGGATCGAGGAACGATTTACGGATTTAGAAGTCCAGGGACTTCTTCTCGCTTGTAAGACAGGAAATGTTCTTCGAATCGAAGATTCGACTCACCGCTTTCTTGAGTCTGTGTATTCTAGTCCAAAGCAGTTGAGGCATCCGGTGATCTTGCTCATCATACCAGGATTCAATGTCTTCATCTCGCGCTAAGTCAAGGGAATGGACTAGCTTGGAAGCCTTTTCCTCGTTATTTGGACAATTTTTTGAAAAGTGTCCTTTCTAGCCACAAATGAAACATCGCTTGCCATCTTTTCCTCGGAAAGGCTTTCTTTTGAAGAACTTGACCTTCTTCTTCTTTCTTTTCTTGCTCAAGAAGACTCTGTTTTTCCTTTTGGCAGTTGGCTTGTAACGGCAGCTACAGTCTTTCTCTTTGCACTTGATCTCCAGATAATTCTTCTTGCAAGCCTTGGTGTATTTCTTTCTGTCTTTGAGAATATTTTCAAAGAGGACACTGTGGCTACATAGCTTGTCTAATGCAGCAAGGCATGTCTGGTGGATTTCTCCAAGAGTCATGCTTACAACGTCTCTTTGCATGGTGGTGATCATTCTGAACATTTCTGCCTGGAGTTCTTCGGGAAGAGTCGACATAGGTGTTCTTAAGGCTAGGATCATTGTAGCCATTTAGTTGATAAAACCTTTGAGCCATTCTTTTGAAATGGCGCTCAAGATCGAGTTTTTCAGAGAGCAACACTTCATGTCAAAGTATTCTTTCCGAACTTCCTTTTGAACAAGGTTGTGGTCACCAAGAAATTCATGATGGAGTGCGGCAATAACAGTATCAGTACTTTCCAGTCTGTGGAGTTCATCTTGTCTTACAGAACCAAGACTAAGATACCATTCCTTGAGGACTCCACCATGTGGGCACAGAATTCTTCAATGACTCTGCATCGATCAAAGATCTGGTGAAACCATCTTAGCATCCATCCAGGCTTTAAAATCTAAAAACCTTTTTCTCCATTGAGATGGAGGGATGTCATCAATGGTGAACAATGGTCCTCCGATGGTGGAGGAGTATTGATCTCTTGAGGATTTAAAGATGACGATTGAGCCCTCTTGTTGTCTCGGTCTCTACAGTAGTAGATGAGGTCCTAGTGATGTCAAGATACTCATCATCACTAGGGGTTTCCACAGATGCTTCGACACTCTGGTCATCGCTATCCTGCTGGCTCTTGGTAGGCATGGGAGGATATCATGGCTTGAGACAGTGGATCAGACGTGGTCAACCTCCGAGGTCCGTGATCTTTTTGGAGATGGTTCGGTTCAAGAGATTTTGAATCTTGAAGTGGTTGTTTTGGAGAACCGAGGAAGATTCAACAACTTCCTTCCTCTTTGGGTTTTCTAGAGGGTCGAGATCTTTCTCCAAAGAATGTGGTTTTTGGTGGTAGGTTGGTGGTAGTAATGGTGGAGGCCTATATGGTTGTGAAGATGGTAGAAGGTCGATATATCTTTGGTGGTGGAGCAAAGAATGGGTCTGGCTCTGGCTGTTTTTGGAGTTTCTTTGTATATTCATAGTGCTATTCTATATTATGGCTAAGCCTCAAGTTCTCTTTCTCTTAGATCGAAAGTCGGGTCATGGATATTCCTGACAGAAGTTGTCGGATTTCCATTTCCGGACTTCGATTCCGCTTTTGTCTCCTTATAGTATTTCGCAACTTTTCGACAAGATCTCCAAATGCTTGCTCTACAAATTGCCATGATATTATCAATCTGTTGATTGATTTTTGTCAGCAGCCTATTTTGAGCTATGGAGTTCTCGCTTGCCAATTCGTAACTTCTTCACTTGAGTAAGAGGCTTCACTTGCCATCCGTTGTACTTCAGAGGTGGACAAAAGGTTTAGTGTGTGTCCGGGTGGTAGGGTTGCTTTTCCTTTCCAGAGCCGGAAAGTCACCCGTAAGTGGTCAAGTGGAGGCAAACATCATGCATGGGATTATTGGTGTTGTTGGGACAGAAGTGTGGATTCTGACTTTACAGAAAAGGAGTTTGTGGCTTTTGTGGTGGTGGCCAAGTAACAAGGTCGTGGTCTTCAGCGGTGGTGGATACCCTTCTTGTCTGAGTATCCCGAGGGCTTCTTCATAGATTGGCAATGGTTCCTCTTCTTTCTCGATCCCTACCCAGGGACCATTTTCTGGATCGATTTCTCTGTGGCTTAAGAGGAGGCTCGCATGGAGTAGCAGGGATGCTTACAGCCTCGTGCATGCTCTTCGCCATTCATCATTTTCTGGCATGGGATAGAACCACGTGTCACAAGTACATCCTGGTTCGCACATTCCGATCCAGAATATCCCATAGGAAATGGCCATCAATCTTGTCGAATAGATGATATGTCCATTTGGCGAGATAGCATGAATCGGCAACCTCTTTTCACCGCCCGAGAGTGATCATCATGGTGTGGAAGACTGGAGGTTTTCCCCGTAAGATTCCTCTTGATCCGCCTTTGAAAATAGTTTTGACAGCTCCATCGGCAGACCTTTGAAAACTTGCTTCGCTTGAAACAGCAGGTGCTGCTCCTTTGAAGTTTTCATAGTTGCTTATCCATTCAAGCGGCATGAGCCGCAGGAGGTCCTTCTTTGAAATCGCTGAATCGAACGATGGAGGGTGTCTCATCGCTTGAGGTGGCCAGACCATCAAGGCATTCTCGATCGAAACCTTTCTGAGTAGGGATCAAAACAATGGTCTTGAAGCCTATAGATCAGCTGGGGCTGCAGTGAGGCAGCTAGGGCAGTTCCATCTTGTGGAGCCCCTATGAGCTGGACCTGTACTTTGAACCTGGTGGTCAAAGTGGGGTCTCTGAGGTGGACGTTGAAATTTGGGAACATGGTCAAGACAACACTTCCCGCATTTAGTGTCGCCAAACAGCCCGATGTGGCATGCTCAAGATTCCGGAAGGTAGTATCCAAGAGGCTTACCTGGCGGTGATAGGAAGTCCTTTTCTCCCGTGAAGGGAAAGAACTAACCTAATAGCCCCAAGGTGAAGGCTGACATATCCTTCTCTCTGCCAAAGCCGGATGAGAGTAGGATTAATCTCCAGGTCAACATATTGTTCGGCGCTGGTGGCTTGGAGAGCACATTCATCCATTTTTGTTGTCTGGATGTACTCTTTCACACCAGGTCTTGGAGTTGAGATAAGCTTTTTGCGGAGCCACTTGAACGGCCCTATTTCTCTTCTAAAGACATTATAGGGACTAAGGAGAGGAGGAATAGAGCTTTCTATTTGGGCATCTTCAGGGACATAGGAATATTCTATGAGGTTTTCTATTTTGGAAGAAAGGGTTTTTATACAGGATTCAGGGATGGATAGTCTTGAGGTTAAGGATAAAGGTTTTTGGAGGGCATTATCTGAGGAGGAGGACGCCATATGTGAGTTGGGACCTTCCTTACTCATTCTCCCTGCTAACATCTATAACATGCTCCTTGCTCTTTAGAAAATAAAGGGAATAACTCGCCAAGCTTAGGCTCGATACCACTGCCGGAGCCCCTTATCATTAGCACATGATCCCTACTTTGGCAAGGCGAGAACTTCGGCCTTCACTCATTAGCCTACTTATCGAGCCCCAGTTACTCATAAGGATCACATACTAACAATAAAGAGGACCGGAAAACTGGATCATCAATCTGATACTTTTCTGATGCACAGGATCCTCCTGCAGAGGCAAGTGCAGAGCATACTTCGTATCTGATATAGCCTTGTTATTTCCTTTATTTGGTTCAAGATTATAGGAGCATATTAAGAGAAAGAAGGAAAGAACTTTCAAGAAGGAGAAGAGAGTTTAGAGACTCATGCTTATAGAAACACACTTGTATTATTTGATAAGGTTTCTGATTGATTTTACAAAGAGGGGGCTCCTTCCTTTATATAGAGAAGGAGGCTTACAAGACACTCTTAGTAATCTTACTACGTACTCAGCTTCTTCTACAAGCTTCTTCATAATGCTAACTTCTTCTACAAGTCTCTACTAGGCTAAGCATCCTAGTTGCTTGTCGACACTACAAGACTAGACACCATTAATTACAACAGACAAACTTATTTATGACTATGGCCCACCTATTTATTACAAAGGATAAGACTTCTTTACAAGACAACCTGATGTTTGACTAAGACACTAAAAGACAAACGACTTTTCTACTACGTGGCTTCTTCTTGACGATTCCCGGTCTTGAGCTTTGTTGGATTGTTGACACCTCGCTACTTGAAGATAGGCTCATGGCTTGGTGATAAGTTTGCTCTCTCTCTATCTACTCTTTTCCAAAGACTTTCTTATCTCTTCTTTTAATATTATATCTTCGTGATCCATCATGTCTTCATCCGGGTCTTGGGAATCCTGCATGATTAGATCTTGCATTGAATTTTTGTCGCTGGTTGTGCTTGTCCGCCTCGCTTCAATTGTTCCACCTGGTGCTTCACTTATGTGAGGAATCTCGGATAATGGATGATGATATCTAATGGTCGGATACAGTGGCATCATTATCATCTACACCATTAATTTCCGCAAGTGAAAAATTAAATTTTCTTTATAGAACGGAGGTTCATTGTCTCTGACAAGTGCTTTCAGATTTGGGAGTAGTGTATACACCTGGCATGGTTTTGTGTCCAGAGAAGCTTCGTGATGCTGGAAATACGGTCGGTGGATAATAAAAGCGAGATAAAATCATCTAACTGATCATCTTCTAATTTCCAAATATTAAATCTGATAATTCTCTCAAGTTCTTTAATCCACCAACTAATAGGTGAAAACCATTGAAGAGCATTCCATAAAAGAGAAGAGCGGTTTTCCGGTCCGAGAGGAATCTCCTCGCTTTAAAGGCAGGCACGATGATAGATATGAGTATAAGATGGAGACGCACCATAGATACCACATATCGATTCTTCAATGTTGTTCCCATAAAGATGGTAAAATGGTAAGATATGGTGCAACAGACTTAGCCAAGTGGGTTGAGGAACCAGGTTATGTGTTTGACCGATCTGCTTAGGTAAAGGGACATATGTGATCCGCAAATTCTCGTAGGTATTTTGGTGTTAGAGGAGTGCCGGAGGAATTTCAGTGGGAAGGTTTTTGAGCTATGTCTTCTAGAGGAACTGCATGGATAAGTATTCATCATGATTAGTGGGTAACAGTGAGTGGAGGCGATGATGGTGATGGATTTGGTTTGGACTTGGTTTGGCCTGGAGAGGAAATCTGGGACAAGGTTTTGAGTTCCCTTTATGTGTTTTACAGAGAAATCATATCGGGAAAACCATTCTTTCAGTCTGAGTATTTGAGGACTTGGCGGGATTTTGTTTTTGAACTCAAGCAATTTCTAAACGAGGAATTATCTAGATGTACCTCAAATTGGTGTCCTCTGAGATGGAAATCAAACTTCTGGATTCCATACTTGACTGCCAAGGTTTCCTTGTAGGTTGTGTGATAGTGAAGCTCCGCCGGTTTGAACTGTCCACTGGCATGTCCGCAATAGAATTTTTGGCCTTCAACTTCTTCTATCAGGACGGCTCCCCAGTACTGGTCACTAGCATCTGTTTGCAAAATCCGCTTTCCTTCTCCAGGTATCTTGAGAGGAGGTGGATTCTTTGCTGCTTGCTTCAGACGCTTTACAGCCTCAGTTTGTTCTGATCCCCATGGAGGAGCTTTTTTCTTCAGGAGCTTGGACAGCTTCGTGGTGTCTTTGGAAATATGTGGGATGAAATCCCTTATGTAGTTGAGAATTCCCAGAAACTGTTGGATCTGCTTTGTGGTCATGTTTTCATCAGGGAATTTTGGAAGTTCTTCAGCAATGTGTGGCTGTGGCACATATTTTCCTTGAGCAAAGTGCATTCCAGAAAATCTACTTCAGTTGTTCCGATCTGGGATTTTCTTGATGACAGCATTATTCCATATTGGTCACAAATGTTGTAGAATTCTTCCAAAAGTTGCTTGTGACTGTTCATCAGAGAGAAAAGGAGTATGTCATCAATGTAAATGAGAGCACGATCAAGGAGAGGTTCAAAGACTTTGGTCATGGCCTTTGGAACAGTGATGGGGCGACTTTGAGCCCAAAGGGTAAGACAGTCCATTGGTAATGGGCATTTGGAATACAAAATGCGTTTTTGGTCCTGTCTTTTGGGTTAAGGCCCAATTGCCAAAATCCTAACTTCAGGTCAAACTTTGAGAAAATATGGGCATTCCGAATATAGGAATAAAGAGAGTAAATCTTCTAAGAGGAAACTTATCATCTTTGAGGAATTGGTTTAGTGGACGATAATCGATGACAAGTCTCTTTTTTCCTCGATCCGCCGATCTTTTATTCACATAAAAAGCTTGGCACGCCTAATCGATTTGGTTGGTTCAATCACCCTTGCTTCAAGAATTGTTGGCATTCTTCAAATGTCGCCGCTCGCCGATGGTGACATTCCAGGATGAACTCGCTTTGGTTGGATTGATGTCTTCATTTAATTTGAATGGCAAATCCACGAAGAATTTCTCATTCTTCCAAAGTGGATGAGGATGTTTGAAGAGATCATGGTCACAAGACTCATCTTAAGGAGTTTGTCCCTTATGTCTTCATATCCCAATGGTGCATCCGCAAGAGTAAACAATTTCGGACAAGAGAATAAGGCTTGAACTCGCTTGAACTTAATCCCTTGAGAAAGGATTTGAAGCCGATGATTTTGGGTGTAAACATCCATGCCAATCACAAGATCTTTGTCGGCAATCTGCTCCAATGACTTTGGTCCGATAATGCACCCCGGGAAAAATTTGATCCCAATCTTGTGTTTAGTAACCAAGTCCGTTCGAAAATCTTGCCATCCGCCGCTTTGAAAAAATGAACACCGGATTCCCAAGCAGATGATGGGAGGATCACCGGATTCATCAAAGTCTTCACGTTCTCAGTATCCATAAAAGCAATGACTTTGATTGGCAAGTCATACTTGGAGGGAAGAATATGAATCTCGATGTTCGGCAATGGTGGAACCGATCGAGGAATCGATTGGATTTAGAAGTCCTGGGACTTCTTCGCTTGTAAGACAGGGAAATGTTCTTCGAATCGAAGATTCGACTCACCGCTTCTTCGTAGTCCGTGTATTCTAGTCCGAAACAGCTGAGGCATCCGGTCGATCTTGCTCATCATACCAGGATTCAATGTCTTCATCTCGCGCTAAGTCAAGGGAATGGACTAGCTTGGAAGCCTTTTCCCGTTATTTGACAATTTTTGAAAAGTGTCCTTTCTTGCCACAAATGAAACATCGCTTGCCATCTTTTCCTCGAAAGGCTTTCTTTTGAAGAACTTGACCTTCTTCTTCTTTCTTTTCTTGCTCAGAAGACTCTGTTTTTCCTTTTGGCAGTTGGCTTGTAACGGCAGCCTACGCCTTTCTCTTTGCACTTGATCTCCGGATAATTCTTCTTGCAAGCCTTGGTGTATTTCTTTCTGTCTTTGAGAATATTTTCAAAGAGGACCTGTTGGCTACATAGCTTGTCTAATGCAAAGAAGGCATGTCTGTGGATTTCTCCAAGAGTCATGCTTACAACGCCTCTTTGCATGGTGGTGATCATTCAACATTTCGCCGAGTTCTTCTGGAGAGCCGACATAGGTGTTCTTAAAGCTAGGATCATTGTAGCCATTTAGTTGATAAAACCTTTGAGCCATTCTTTTGAAATGGCGCTCAAGATCAGGTTTTTTCAGAGAGCAACACTTCATGTCAAAGTATTCTTTCCGAACTTCCTTTGAACAAGGTTGTGGTCACCAAGAAATTCATGATGGAGTGCGGCAATACAAAGACGCATTTCCAGTCTGTGGAGTTCATCTTGTCTTACGTAACCAAGACTAAGATACCATTCCTTGAGGACTCACCATGTGGGCACGTAATTCTTCAATGACTCTGCATCGATCAAGATCTGGTGAAACCATCTTAGCATCCATCCAGGCTTTAAAATCTAAAAACCTTTTTCTCCATTGAGATGGAGGGATGTCATCAATGGTGAACAATGGTCCTCCGGATGGTGGAGGAGTATTGATCTCTTGAGGATTTAAAGATGACGATTGAGCCCTCTTGTTGTCTCGGCCTCTACAGCTTGTAGCCATGAGGTCCTAGTGATGTCAAAGCATACTCATCATCACTAGGGTTTCCACAGATGCTTCGACACTGGTCATCGCTATCTGCTGGCTCTTGGTAGGCATGGGAGGATATCATGGCTTGAGACAGTGGGATCAGACGTGGTCAACCTCTCGAGGTCCGTGATCTTTTTGGAGATGGTTCGGGTTCAAGAGATTTTGAATCTTGAAGTGGTTGTTTTGGAGAAACTGAGGAAGATTCAACAACTTCCTTCCTCTTTGGGTTTTCTAGAGGGTCGAGATCTTTCTCCAAAGAATGTGGTTTTGGTGGTAGGTTTGGTGGTAGTAATGGTGGAGGCCTATATGGTTGTGAAGATGGTAGAAGGTCGATATATCTTTGGTGGTGGAGCAAAGAATGGGTCCGCTCGCTGCTTTTGGAGTTTCTTTGTATATTCATAGAGCTCTTCTATATTATGGCTAAGCCTCAAGTTCTCTTTCTCTTAGATCGAAAGTCGGGTCATGGATATTCCTGACAGAAGTTGTCTGATTTCCATTTCCAGACTTCGATTCGGCTTTTGTCTCCTTATAGTATTTCGCAACTTTTCGACAAGATCTCCAAATTGCTCACAAATGCCATGATATTATCAATCTGTTGATTGATTTTTGTCAAGACCTATTTTGAGCTATGGAGTTCTCGCTTGCCAATTGTAACTTCTTCACTTGAGTAAGAGGCTTCACTTGCCATCCGTTGTACTTCAGAGGTCGACAAAAGGTTTAGTGTGTGTCCTGGTGGTAGGGTTGCTTTTCCTTTCCAGAGCCGGAAAGTCACCCGTAAGTGGTCAAGTGGAGGCAAACATCATGCATGGGATTATTGGTGTTGTTGGGACGAAAGGTGTGGATTCCGACTTTACAGAAAAGGAGTTTGTGGCGTTTTGTGGTGGTGGCCAAGTAACAAGGTCGTGGTCTTCAGCGGTGGTGGATACCCTTCTTGCCTGAGTATCCTGGGGGCTTCTTCATAGATTGGCAGTGGTTACCTCTTCTTTCTGATCCCTACCCTGGGTCCATTTTCTGGATCGATTTCCTCTGGCTTAAGAGGAGGCCTGCATGGAGTAGCAGGATGCTTACAGCCTGTGCATGCTCTTCGCCATTCATCATTTTCTGGCATGGGATAGAACCACGTGTCACAAGTACATCCTGGTTCGCACATTCCCGATCCAGGAATATCCCATAGGAAATGGCCATCAATTTTGTCAGAATAGATGACATGTCCATTTGGCGAAATGACATGAATCGGCAACCTCTTTTCGACTGCTCCGAGAGTGATCATCATGGTGTGGAAGATGGAGGTTTTCCCCGTAAGATTCCTCTTGATCTGGCCTTTTGAAGATAGTTTTGACAGTTCCATCAGCAGACCTTTGAAAACTTGCTTCAGTTGAAACAGCAGGGGTGCTGTTCTTTTTGAAGTTTTCATAGTTGCTTATCCACTCAAGCGGCATAAGCTGCAGGAGGTTTTTCTTTGAAATCTGCTTTGGAATCTGAACGATGGAGGGTGTCTCATCGTTTGAGGTGGCCAGACCATCAAGGCATTCGATCGAAACCTTTCTGAGTAGGCATCAAAACAATGGTCTTGAAGCCTATAGATCAACCGGTGCCGCAGCGAGGCGGTAGGCTCCATCTCCATCTTGTGGAGCCCCTATGAGCTGGACTGCACTTTGAACCTGGTGGTCAAAGTCAAAGTGAGGTCTCGAGGTGGACGTTGAAATTTGGGAACATGGTCAAGACAACACTTCCCGCATTTAGCATTTAGTGTCGCCAAACAGCCCGATTGATTGGGCATGCTCAAGATTCCGGAAGGTAGTATCCAAAGGCTTACCCTCAAG
>JAVHNN010000054.1:0-32037 GCA_031439585.1 Pterocarpus macrocarpus
AAGCAAACTTGAGGCCCACAAGGTCTACCTCAGCTCCTCCATTATGCCCTTCGGGATTCTCTTCATCTCTTTGCTCCATCTGCTCCATTATATGGTGGGTAGCAGCAGCTTGCTTCCTCATGACAGCAACCATTTCACAGAGCATCCTCTTTATGACTTCCTGGGGCCTCTAGCGCATTATGGGGCCTACTAATGCTCTCTAATGCTATTAGTTCCTAGTACATATTTTTGTAAGATATTGAGTTGAATAGGTTCAATATTTATGCTGAGTGAACCAGTAACTAACCACACTTAGAACAGACCATCATGCATGTCTAATCCCTACATCCCATCATATAAACGAGACTCAAAGCATGACTTAACTAACACATATGCTTAGAAGCATAATCAGTCCATCCCCAGGCTCTTTAAGGACTTAATCGCCCATTGATACCAAAATATAAACACCCTAATAGTCCCATGCTATGCTTAAGTCATATTACTTAATTATTTATCGTTACTCTTTTGCTCGCTAAACTAACATTACCTTTGAAATTACTTTATAAATGAAAATAGGATAATTTTTTTTTTTTTTGAATGATAAAGACATGAGTAAATCATTTTGAAAACCAAGAGTCACTTAACGCATCGCTGAACATCTAAAGTTGAACGCTCTCTAACTCAATACGGCCAGTTAATAAAATAAATAGATGTGGTTGGTTGAAAAATAACAAATATTATCTGCGTGAATATAACATTCATTCTACGATCATCATAGTTAATATAATAATAGTAATGCCAAAAGCCTACACAAAGAGATAATGGATTTCCGATATCTACTATCGGCTCGGGATAATAAACCTAACAAAATACATCCGTGAAGGAAATACATAAGAAATTCCATCCATCCATATATGCCAAAAAAAAATGATATCCCTATAACTACATCTAAAAAGTGGCGATTCTCATGCCCACCCGCATGCAATCATCACGTTATTCATCGGGTAGTAGGAAACTGCTCTCAAAACCACCGAGAGCAATATCACTATCGTCCTCCCTCCCTGGGCACGCCACGCCTACTTCGGCACAAAGACAAGTAAGGAATGAAATCAAGAATCACGAACTCGGGTGGTAGATGCAGAGGAGCCGCAGTGCTACAATGCCAATCATAAAACTTTCACCCACAGTCCATTATATCTATCCTTATATCATCACACCAATCATTCAATCATAAGACAACGCTTAATCAATCTTGTCATATATCATGATCGAATGGCATTACACATTCATACCCTAAAAGGTTTATAGTTATGTTATTCTCTCGTGGGAAAGTCTTATGAGCCATCATGTGATTTCCCATAGGGCTACTCCAAGGAGAGGATCATATAGTTAAAATAAATGTGTTCGTGAATCTTTAGCTAGTTAGTCCTTATAGGAAATTACTTTTCACTTAAGTGCATGTCTCTATGAAATACTTGTTCTGCTAATTAAGCTAGGTAATTATTTCCTTTCCTCGAGATAGTACATGTAGTGATTCCTAGGTTTACGGTATGCTTAGAGGCCCTAATCATACGCTTTTTTTTCCCAAGGACTTCTGAGATCCTCTAGTCCTTTGGTCATGACAATGCATAACCACACTCATAAACCCAATAACATCGTTTCACTTAATCACCAACGGTGATTTTTAACTTATCTGGGTTACAAAGTTTCAAGCTTTTATTTTGAAGTATAACGAGATTTTTCCTTTAATGTTATAAAAGTTATCATTTTTTATAAAGTAATTATAAATTTTCATTCTTTAAGAAAGTATGTGTCTCTAAAATTATGCTCTTGTCTTAAAGATTAAATCTTTATGAAAGTTGACACTTTTAATTATTCTAAAATCATTTATAGTCTCAACTTTATGACTTAAAGTTATCTTAAAGTCTAAAAGATTCCTACTTGATAACTCCCCATAGTGAGTTATTTTTGGTTCTATTTTATTTAGATTTAGGCTTTGGTTACATAAATTTATTTGAGCATTTTAGTTGTTTTTAGTTGGTTTCTTTGATTTAGGTTCTTTTCTAGTTTATTTGTCATTTTCTCATATTTTTTGTTAGTTATTTATGTTTTCATTGTGTTTCAATTAGATACTAGCACTCTAGTGGAAGAAGAGTTCAATTGGAGTCTTAAGCACCCATTTTTTTGTTGGATTTCAAGACCAGTGTCAGCAAGAGAAAATTCATATCTAACTCTCTGGAAGTCAACTTGACATGATTTAGGACTCTTTAGAAAGATGAAAAGGAGATCTCCAACTTCTATGCTGAGCACTTTTCGGGATTCCCAAGTCTTCTAGGAGAAAAGGCAAAACAAGATTGAAGTCGCATCTTGTCTCTTGATGCCATCAAGCCCCGACTATTCATCAGTATTTTGACTATATCTTGAGATATAGAACTCCAATTGAGGGGTGGTTCTTATTGTGTTGGAAAGCTTACTTAAAGATCTACAATTGCTATTTCCAACTCTGATGGAAAATTCTAACTATTCTGATTGCATATTGAGCCTAAAAGTGAGCAAAAAAGGCAAATTTGCGTAGTTGGGTTATTTTAGATGCACGCCTCTAGCATGAGACTCAGCTGAGCGTGACTACACTCCAGCATGCGATCCCGCACTGAGCACAGCCCAAAACAGAGAGAACAAGTCAATGGTGTAGTGGAGCACACTTGAGCTGCGAAATAGCGCTTTCGCTGCTACAATAAATGTGGAAAGTCTATTTTTCGGGCTAAACCTTGCAGGAAAAGATCTTGGGGCATTATTTAAAGGATCTAGATGACCTTTTTAACACCTTTGACACTCTAAACACTGGAGGCAACTCCTAGAAGAGAGGTTTAAAGATTCAAGGAGCATTGTGGAGAGTTTTGTAGAAGAGTTGGAGACAATCTTTCACCCTCAAGACATTGGAATCCTTGTTCTTCTTCATGGCTACTCTCTTTTTCTTTCTTTTTATTTTTTCTCGTTGTTTGCGATTCCATCTTGAACTAAACCCTTTCCTGGCATTGATGGATCCAACTATCCGATGATATTGTTTCATGGATTGATTTTATTTATGTTTTTATCTTGATTATTAAGTGTTTATGATTGTTCCTAATGCTTTTGAGCGACTGCCACCATTCAATTGATTTGTTGGTTCGCAATAATCTGTAGAGATAGGGGCTTGTAAAAGGAGCTTCTCATCATAAACAATGTGAGTTGAGTGAAAACTAGAGATAGATAAACGCTGGACTCATGTAGTCATTTTAGGAATCCATAAAGTTTCAACTTTTTCCTAAATTAGTTTGTAAATTCAAGAAATTAGGCAATCAGCCTAGGGTAAAGATAATTTCTTGACCTTGAGAAAAGTTTGGAATTAGTTTAGGGAATCTGACCATTAATCAATTACAAAACTAGATAATTAAGATCCATGGTAATTGAGTCCATAGTTAGGTGAAGTCTTAGCCATCTCTAATGTCCATCCCAAGGATTTAAGCTAGTCTTTTAGTGCAATTTTGTTCTCTTCATTCGTTTCACATTTTAGTTTTCTGTCTAGTATTCATTCCATTCCTCTAGTCCAAATAGTCAATCCTCGTTAGTTACTTGGTACTTGATCTATCCTCATGGGAGCGATACTTTTCTCATTACTTTATTACTTGTAAAGATCCCTATATACTTGTCGGAGTCAAGATCAAATTTTTGATGCTGTCGGATAGTATCAATGATCAATTCCTAACTAATAGGATACTAGATTGGATTTTTAGTTATTTTCTTTTGTTTTATTTTATTTGGTTTGGTTTGATTTTAATTCTTGTAGTTTAATTTGATTTAATTTATTTTCTTTGTTTATTTTTTTTATTTTGTGTCTTCACTTGTTCTTCTTGATTTTTATAGTTTATGCGAAGAAGTAGATCGCTTGGGGAATTCTCTTGACCTGTATATTGAAAAGACTATGCGCAACTAAGTGCGAAAGAGAAAGGCATTTGAAGATGCTCAGAATAAAATATGGGCTGATAGAATGAGCAAAACCATAGGGCCATGAAAGACTATTTGACTCCAAATCTTGAAGGATGCTCATCTAGCACCGTGGAGCTACCCAATGCAAAAAGCCAACAATTCTGAAGCAAAAAGACCTTTCTCATCATATTCTTGCAGAGAATTGCTAGTTTAGGGACTACCTAAACAGGACCCTAATGACTAAGCATCAAGAATATCTTCTAGAGGTTTGTGACACCATCAAGATAAACAGAGCCAACGAAGATGCTATCAGTCGAGACTTGTTCCATTCTCTTATTATGGATAAGGCCTTGCCTTAGATCAAGTCACTATCTCAAGGATCTCCCTCACTAAGTACGGGACATAGTAGCTGTGGGAAGTTTTGGAGAAATATTTCTCCACTGCTAGTTAGTTGAGGAATGAGATTGCATCATTTGCTCGTAATCAAGGGGAGTCATTCTATGAGGCTTGGGAGCATTATAAAGAGTTGTTGGCCGATGTCCTTACCATGGCATCTCCAAATATCCCTAATTTTCTTATCATTTTTTGCTTAATTTGTTTTGCCATTAAATAATTGCAATTAATTAAAAATTGACTAAATATTTATTTAGGATCAATTAATTAGCAACTAATTGAGTTTAGATATGAGGAAATTAGGCGTAAGTATAGAAGTTTTTACAAAATTTTCTTGAAACCTATTTACCAATTTAAAGAAAATTTGCAAGATTACTGTATTTTTAAACTATCGTAATCCTAACTAATGGGTGATTTTACACCTTATAACCCTACATTAAGTGGTTAATAACTCAGCCACTTAATCCAATGCAAAATGGCGCAAAGAAGGGGCCAAGCAAAGAAGGAAGAGAGGGTTGGCTGAATTTCAGCTTTATGTTTTTCAACCAATCACACGACAAGATTACACCTCACTCCTCAAAGCCCCACCAACATATTCCTTTTTCCCTTCAACCAAATTCCTGAGCCTCTTCTCCTCGGCTTCACCTCTCTTCTCTTCTCTCAATTTCACCTAACTCCATCCAACCTTCAAAGCTCAACCAAGTTTTTATTGATTCAAACTCCAAAATCAAGCCAAATCTACATAGAAAGAGGTAAGAGAGCACACTCCATCCCGCTATTCCGACATTATGGGTGACTGTGATGGCTTTATTTTCTCAATTTTTGATGTAATGATTGGAATCGATTATGATGATATTTTATTAGTTTGTTTGGCTATTTGTAATGTTAAAATCGATTAGGAAGCAAAGAAAGGATGAAAATAGGGAAGAAATGAGGGTCGAGAACTGCAAAACCCTCACACTCCAGTAGGAGTAGAGTGTACGATTTTACCAGCCACTCACAAGAATTTAATGAAACCATTTTTTATATGAAACTAGACATTCAAGGTTTTCAAAATATATCATATAAGGCCATTGGATTAGTATTGAGTGAGAGATATGAATTTTGGAAGTCTTGAGCTTTGAGTTTGATTCTGGTAGATCAAGTTGTTCAGGGTAAAACTCGCTTATAATACTATTTGGAATTGAATGAAAACCAACTTTGTTAGAACACACACAGGTGAATATCCAATAAAAATTTCAGAGTTAGATATGGTCCTGCTTATTCTCAAAGTGGTCCACGAGAAAATTGCAATATGTCTAAATCGGGCCAAAATAGAGGGCGATTCAGAAGGTCACTCGGACTTATAACCTCGAGCCCTACTAAGGCAAATGGAATCGAGCTTTTGAAAATTAAATATTGTCCTGTTAGCTTTAATATGAGACTAATTTCAGATGATTTGAACTAGTTTTCGATTTTTAGTGGATTTTTACTTAACTGTAATTGACTAATTTCCAGGACAAAGCGGGATAAAACCTAAATAACTTAAGCTTATATTTATCAAAATTAGATGGGACCAAAGAGGTTAGAAAATAGACACATAACACTTTAAACATATCCAAATTTTAGGTCCAAATGAGTTAAATAGAAATTTTAGCTTGAGTTACAAAAAACTGGGTTGAATGATTATGCTGAAAGTAGAATCTTCCTGTTCTTAATGTAACAAATGTTTAAAGAAGTTAATGCTGAATTACAAACTAAATGTCATGATTTCTTTGATAAGTTGGTATACCGAGTACTGGCACTATTCATAGGGAAGCAAACACATTTTGTTATACACTGAGAATTTCTGCAAGACTCTATGCATGAGTTGTAAGATACATGTGCATTTTCAAGAAATTCATAAAGATTATGATATGATGAGCATAAAGGTTATGTTATGACAAAGTTCCATGATACTTGGGCACAACCCCAGAATAAAGCAGGGGAATAGATCGGTGGGAGGTCGGGAAAGTAAACTCGGCATTCCCAGTATAGGAACAAACTCGATCCTAATAAGCAAACTTATTGCCCAGAGTCTAAATGGCCAAGAACTCTGTGTGTGACCAAGTAATGGAAAAAGTTTACAATAGAAAAGTTCAAGAATGAGTTTTGCATGATCATATTGCATAGTCTTTATGAGTTGTTTGATAGTTTGACCTGATATGTTTACTTGATGTCTGTATGTACTTTTTGTTCTGGGCTTCATTATTCTCGCTCTATCATTACTTAATAGTTTATTCTGCTTCTTATACTATCTTAAGTAAAACTCGAACCTTTGCCTCTGACTCAAACGCTTTCTTAAACTTATTAAATATGGATAATTAAGCTTGATCTCATGTTTTTATAATTAAATAAACCGAGGCAACTAAGAATGAATGTGACATCGCTTAAACACCATACGCAACACGCCACTGAGAACTTCTTTAAATTCTCACCTCGCTTGCATTTCCACATCATTCTCGACTGGGTGATGGACTTGGCAGCCACTCTTTATTGGAAGATCTCTGACTACTCCACCTGTTCTCGAGTTGGACTCATATACATAGTCAGTTCCTCGCCATTTCTATCCTCATTTTTTAGCAATAAGAATTTTGTTGTTTCTTTATTTCACTGCTTTGAAACATATATATGAACTCAAGCTATGGTCTTCGACTTATATAAAACACACATGTCACTGCAATATAAATATACAACTGATAATATATTACCTATCATTATTCTTTTCTCCGTGCTTTTATTAAATTTCATACATTCTAAAATATTAACATTGCGTTTTTATTATATACAACGCATCATTTTGTAGGTATATTCATCATACACAATATATATATATATATATCAGAGAAAAGAGAATATAAAATGATGAATACATTTTAGATTTGAGAATTAACACGATAATGCAACATATCCACTTCATGCTATGACTTAAGCATAACATTAAGTTGGTAGAGTGTTACAAAGATCCCTCTTGGACTAAGTATAGACTTTCTATAGTGGTTTGTTACTCACTACACAGTATCATGGTATATGCAGAGTAGTGGGTCTTTCAACAATAAGACCTCTAAGCAGCCTATTTGAAGTTGTTTGAAGTCATGGCCAAGAACAATTATTAGAGACCTAATGAGAAAGCCCAAAGCCTAGAGGAGTATTAGAGGTGGATGCTCAACTACCATCCTGTACACAAATTCAGGCATTATCTATACATAGTGCCTATTCAGAAGTAGCTGGGAATAATTGGCAATGCCTCTTCTCGCCCAGGTCATGAGATGTGACTTTGTCGTAAGTAAACTATCCTAATGGGACAGTACGGCAAGTCCTTCCCTCAAGAGCAAGTTAACTATATGGATGCTCAAAGACACAATTTCCACTCCAACACTTATGTTTCAGTAAGGCCGTAGATCACGCCAACCCCAACAAGACTATGGGAACCAGGATGCATGCGTACACCTATACAATCCACCAAACTCAGAAAAGAAGCCTAACTTGGAAGACATAATCCAACAATTCATGCACTCCATTCAAATTTTAGGATTGTGACTAAGGTGTAACATCCCCAATTTTTGTCTAAGCTAATTAGCTTAGCATCCCGTTAATTAGAGAGGTTAACGACAATCAAGAACTAATCGCTAACCTCAATGAGCAAGAGCTCAGAGGAATCGAATAAGTCAATAATTGAATCATAATGTACTAAATGGTTTACAATTAAAAGCCTAATTATTCGAACCTCATTAATTCGTAGAATTTAGAACATGTAATTAAGCTAATCCAATCTAATTAATTAAGCACAAGACAATTGTTTTACTTTAACAATTGAGATAGACACTGAAAACCCCAATTACATAATTCATAAGATCAATTCTTTTTAATGAGGAAAATGTCCTTAAAGATGTACTAATCAAATCGGTTAGAGCAATTTAAACTAATCCAATTAATTAATGATTTAGATAATCGTAACAATTATAAAGATGTAGAAACTTCCCTTTAATTATGGTATTCAAAGTTTACTGCAAAGCAAAGAAACATATCCAAATCATCCATTTGCCTTCTCTCATCACACACCACTAGATCAAGAGTCCATGTTAGTAGATTCCTTGAGTCATGACAAAAGACCCACTCTTCTTCCATCAAGATCAAGGACACTTTGAGCGATCACAACCATCCAATGCCAATCCTAGTATCGTAACACGCTTAACCACTTGAAAAAACACCTACATGTGCCTTTACCAAGTGCCACAAGCACTGCGCTTAAAACACAACTCCCTCTTGGTCTCAAGGATTTTCCACTCTGCTTGTTACAGGTTAGCTAAATCACACTATCTCTGGTCCCCATTTTTATACCACCATCAGCCCTTTCTCTCCCCCCTCATTTCATTTTTTCATTCCTCTTACTTAGACACACACAAAGCTCTCTCTCTCTCCAAGTCTCATACTCCACTCCCTCTTCTTCTTTCAATCTTCCTTGTTCTTCCTCCAATCTTCTCTTACTAATCCTCACCCTTATTTCCCATCACCACCATCACTATCCCTTCAAGGACTACCATTTTGGTCCCTGGATAAACAAAACACTCATACACAAGCCTCTAATTATCAAGCTTTCCAAGGAGAAGGAGGCCATCTCTAACATCTTTCTTTCTCTTCAAGCTTTCAAGAAATCCAATTGATAGTGGCCTTTACCCTTCTTTCTCCATGTATTTTTCTAAGCCTCTAGAACCCCTAAGCTCTTTCATAGCAAGAAGGTGTTTCCTTGCTCGGGTCAAGCCGCCTCATGACCATATCTCATTCCGAAGTTTTCTTGCCTTGATGAAAATGTTGTTTTGAAATGAAATTTTGTGGTATGATGGTTTTTTTATGTATCTTGCTTTATTTTGTTTTAAAATACTGATTTGGTGACTAAAACTTTGAGGATGATGATGACATAAAACATAAAAATGGTGATTTGAAGTGGTATAGCAATATTTCCACAAGATTGATATGTAAAACTTAAAAACTAGTTAGGCTGGAATTCTGGCAGTCTGTAAAGCGTATGGTATAAATCACTCCACAGAACTCAAAATGTAATGAAACTAATTTTCTGTGAAAATAGACTCAAAGAGCTTTTCATACATATAAAATATGTGAGTTTTGGCCTTAAAACGAGAGAGATATGAATTTTCAAAGTCTGTTCCTGGATGGGTTTCTGTCCGGGCAGTGGGTAATAAAACGTGCATACACTCCAAGTTATAAATAATAAACATTTTGGAGTGGGACCAAGTTTTTTAGAAAGTGCTAAGACATAGAGGAACACTCCCATAAAACAGTTTTTGTCAGATTCCATGTGAGGAACTTCCCAGTGAAGTGGACAAGCCACTGACTCCGAGATGAACTTTCAATCCTGAACAGTCAGAAAAAATGTGCATAACTCAAGCTACAAAAATGAATTTTTAAGTGGGGTAGCTTATTTTGTTTAAAAATAGACTCAGAGAAGCATACATCCACACAAAAATTCGAAACAAAAGAGTAAAAGACGAAATTATGGGTGAATTTTCAAAGTTACTGCCCCACTGTAAAAGTAAAAACTGGTTATGGTAAAAGTTAAAGAGTAAAGAGAAATAAGCCTCTAAAACATAAATACTCCTATATTAAGCATTGGAAAACCTTTATAATCCAACTTAAAAGTATCAAAAAGCCGATAATAGGATGAAATTGGCATTATGCCCAATAAAAAAGAAGTCATTACACAAAGTAGACAACCTCAATTCAAAAGCTTGCACCAAATTTATTAAGCTAAGCTCATAAAATGTTGCTTAAGAATATGCCTATGCTTTCTTATGTGCAAGCATGATGCTATGATAATAATGATATGATGATGATGATTAGGATAATGATATGATTAGAGGATACGAAACATACATATGTTGATGATAATGATGCTTAATGTTATCCTGACATTGAGTTTCTCCTGTTTAAGGCAAAATTTTGGAAGCTTTGGTCTCAGCTATGAGGTCATGTGAAATTTTGTAAAAATTATGGACTTAGAAATATTTTGCATCATAAGCTTTAATAAGAAGAAATTTAATTCAAGTAAGTCGATCCTTCAAAAAGGGAAGGTAACCTCATTCTGTTAAGCTCCCTCACCCACCGACTCACATGAGGTATGGCATGACCCAAATAGTGTGAGTATAGGGGATTAGGGCTTACCATGCAGGCATGGTCAATTGACCTCAAGCTAGTGGTAAAGTATCGAATGTTAACAGGTGGCGGCGCCACACGGTATGGCAGCTCATTACCAATTATGTTTGATGGATGAAAAATAAAGTCAAGCTTACAGAAAAAGAAAAGGGGCTTCTGGTCCAAAAAAAACCAGTAAAAAGGGGAAGAAGTTAAGAGAATCTGGTAGAGATTGAACATGGCACATGTTTTATGTAATTATATTTGTGCTCATGTATATGATGAGTGTAAGTGATTAGAGATTATGTTAAAATTGAACCCGCTTTGATATTCATGATTTCGAAAATCCAAGAATTGAACTCCATGATGCATGCTCTCACTATTTTCATTAATAAAATCGAAGTGGTCGGGACGATTTACTACCGGAATTGACACTTTCGTGGTCGGGTTCGAGTCCCACCGAGAAATTCCCATTTCTACCCTAGCGTTATTCTCCGTATCGTCACCAGATCTCCACGATATGATCCCAGGAGCGTTGAGCAGCATGCGATCCTCCGTGACATTGTGAGCGGGCGATGACGTGGGGATGTCGTGACGATTGTCGATGTGGACTTGTCGTCGCCGTAGCTCTACATCTTCATTCATCTCTTTTTGTGCCGAACGATGTCGATTTTAGTTTGTATCTAGTATTTGGACCAATGGCCCGACTGCAACATGAGCCCCTTCTGATGTAATAGCCGAGTATATATGTAGTTGTCTATATATTATGAACCCATATCGGCCATGTAATGATTTTGCTACATAATGCAAATGTATTTGTGAATTACTATTCATTTACTCTTTCTCTTGTTTTATGATATTGGAGTAACGATTTTATGTGCGACAATAACTCTTTCTCTCGTCTACCTTCACTGCCTCCAAGGCTTTACTTTTCAAAACACCGCAAAGCAACGACGTATTTCAAAGTGGAAAACCTTATCGTGATTTTCTCCGCTGTGAACTTAATTCTCTCAAGCAAAGATTAGTTTTCCACTAGCATAAGTAATACAACTAATAAAAACGCGTCAGAACATGACTCTGGTAAGCGAAGTATGGGCTTATTGAAAGTGTTATTAACCTATTGGGTCTTGTGGGAAATAATTTATATGGGAAGGGCAAAGAGGTATGCATCATGAGTGAAAAGACATGATTCTAAGTCAATGGCCAATAAATGCATCAATGGCTTTCTAAAGTATACATTCCAGCAAGAGCACTTGTTTAAATTAAGCTTCGATAATTGTGGCACATCTGTAAGTATTTTTAATATATGCTTTATACATTTGTATTTTCTCTTTACTTCTTGATGAAATTTTTGAAGGATATTGTGTGGGAAGCACTCCACACATATCCTATCATCTCTGGATATCAGGCTGAACTACTTTGCTATTATAAACAATATGCAATGGAAAAGGTTTAGGTTTGAGAGTTCAAATGGAAAATACAAAAGTGAGGCCATCACATTTGCTTCAAAGAAAAGATAGATTGTATTAATAAGGTGCAAATGGATGGCAAGTTTAATGGAGTTGTAAACCATAAGGACTAAGCATCACATGCTATGTCAAGAAGAAAGAAAAGAGAGAATAGGAAATAGAAGAAATCATGGGTAAGTAATTGAGGAAGTTGGAGTACAAATGCTTGTACTCCATGGTGGAGAAAAGAATTTTTCCATACAAGAGGTACTGCTCACCATACCCAAATCCAATGCATCATGCTTGCACTTTTTAGGAGATGTGAGTACTTACACAAACTTCTTTTGGAGTACACAAATCTTACGTGAAATGCAATCCAAATAGACATTTATGGAGCGGGAAAAATTGAGGAGAGAAAAAAAAAAAAAAGGATGAAAAAGTATAGTAACCAAGTTACTCTTTGGCGCACATCCCCAAAATTTTGTCAGCAATCCATTCCTTTCTCAGTATCTTCAAACATTAAGTTCAGTTGCAAAACCAAGATTAACGATTGTATCATATATTTCACATTCATATTTTTCTATTTGAGGTTACACATCCTGAACTAGCTTATAAAACTATCACTGGAGTTAAAACATAAGAATTAGGAAACATTGTAAGTATTTTTAATATATGTTTACATTTTTATTTTCTCTTTTATTTCTTGATGAAATTTTTTGTAGAATTCCTTTCTGTGGAAGCACTCCACACATATCCCTATCATTCGACAGTCGAACTACTTTGCTATTATAAACAATGCACTGAAAAGTTTAAGTTTGAGAGTTCAAAGGAAAATACAAAAGGTGGTCATCAATTCGTCAAAGAAAAGATAGATTATATTAATGAGGCGCAAAAGGATGACAAGTTTGACCGAGTTCTAAACCATAGGGAAGGTACTCCATTAGATCAAGAAGAGAGAAGAGAGAGAATGGGAAAGAGAAAAGAAATTAACGGTAGTGATTGGAGAAGTGCAGTACAATGCTCCATATTATGAGGCCACTGCACTTAAATCCATAGACCATGATGCACTTTCACGAGATGTGATACTTACACAAACTTTTGGAGTACAAATCTTACTCAAATGCAGGCCAAGGCCAATGATGGAAAGGGAAAAGTTGAGGAAGAAAACAAAGGATGAAAAAGAGTTTATATGCAAGTTGCTCTTTGCGACTCAAGATTTAGCCGCACCACCCTTCTCATCATCTATCATTGAGTTGAGTGGCATCCAAGATTAATGATTGCATCATATATTTTGTATTCGTATTTTCTATCTGAAACACATCCAACTAGCTTATAAAACTATAATCTGAGTTAGAATACAAGAACATAGTAAGGCCCAGGGTCATGTGGAGGTTGTCAACAATGCCTATCTCCTCTATGAGTATCATGAGGATATTTTCCCAGGAGAGAAATCTCATAAACTTGAGACTAGGATCAAAGAACTCGCATTGATTATTGAAGACTATTTTCAAGGCCCTGAGCTACATACACAAAAAAGGAAAGTATATTGACAAGTTTGTAAAAATAACTTTGCCATAGATGCTAAGGTTGGTGCCTTATTAGGCTTGTGGGAAATAGTTCAAATGGGAAGGGCAAAGTAGAAGTAGACCATGAGAAAAGGAAAGGTTCCAAGTTAATGGATAGCTGCATCTATAGCTTTCTTAAAAATACTTTTCAGCAAGAGTACTGTTTAAATTCCTTGATAATTATGGAGCATCGTAAGTATTTTAGTATATGTTTAAATTTTTACTTTCTCTTCATTTCTAGATGACATTTTTTGCAGGTATAGTGCGCGGAAGCACCTACACATATCCTATGATTTTGATAGCCTGAACTACTTTGCTATTGTAAACAATGTGCTGAAAGGTTTAAGTTTGAAAGTTCAAAGGAAAATACATAAGGAGGTCATCAATTGGCTTTAGCAAAAGTTATATTGGATTAATGAGGCGCAGAAGAATGACAAGTTTGATCGAGTTCTAAACTGTAAAGAAAGTTCTCTATTAGATCAAGAAGAGATAAGGGAAAGAATAAGGAAAGGGAAAAGAAATCAATGGTAGTGATTGAGAAGTGGATTACAATACTTGTACTCCATGGTGGAGAAAAGAATTTCTCCATATTATGAGGCCACCGTACCTAAATCCATAGACCATGATGCACTCGTGAGATGTGATGCTTACACAAACTTTTGGAGTACAAATCTTACTTAGATATAATCCAAGGCCTTTGATGGAAAGGGAAAGGTTCATGAAGAAAAAAAAAAGAATGAAAAAGAGTTTATATACAAGTTACTCTTGCGCAAACCCCCTAAGATTTTGCTGGCACAACCCTTCTCATGTTCCATCATTGAGTTAAGTTGTAACCAAGATTAACGATTGCATTATATATTCACATTTATATTTTTCATCTGAAATACATCCAACTAGCTTATAAAACTATCATCAGAGTTAGAACATAAGAACTTAGTATGGCCAATGGGGTCATTTGGAGATTGACAACAATGCCTATTTCCTCTATGAGTATCATGAGGATATTTTCCTAGGACAGAAATCTCATAAATGTGAGACTGGGATCAAAGAACTCGCATTGATTATTGAAGACTATTTTCAAGGCTTGAACCATATACACAAAAAGGGAAAGTATATTGGCAAGTTTGAAAAAAGTAACTTTGCCATAGATACCAAGGTGGGTGCCTAAGTGGGCTTGTGGAAAATAATTCAAGTGGAAAGGGCAAGGTAGAAGCAGATCATGAGAAAAGGAGTGATTCTAGGTTAATGGCTAGCTATATCAATAGCTTTCTTAAGAATACTTTCCAAAGAAGAGCACTTGTTTAAATTCCTTTGATAATTATGGAACATCGTAAGTATTTTACTATATGTTTACATTTTTATTTTCTAAGTTTTTTCTTGATGAAATTTTTTGCAAGGATACTATGTGTAAGCAGCCACACATATCCTATCATTCTGACAGTCAACTACTTCCTGCTATTGTAAACAATGCAATCCAAAGGTTTAAGTTTGAGAGTTCAAAGGAAAATACAAAAGGAGGTCATCAGTTCGCCTACCAAAAGATAGATTGTATTAATGAGGTGCAAAAGGATGACAAGTTTGACCGAATTCTAAACCATAGGGAAGGTACTCCATTAGATCAAGAAGAGAGAAGAGAGAGAATAGGAAAGAGAAAAGAAATTAAGGGTAGTGATTGAGAAGTGGAGTACAATGCTCCATGTTATGAGGCCATCGTATCAAATCCATGGACCATGATGCACTTTCAGAAATGTTATACTTACACAAACTTTTGGAGTACAAATCTTACTCAATTGCAGGCCAAGGCCATTGATGGAAAGTGGAAAAGTTGAGGAAGAAAACAAAGGATGAAAATGAGTTTATATGCAAGTTGCTCTTGCGCGGACCCCCTGAGATTTTGCTAGCACCACCCTTCTCATCATCCATCATTGAGTTGAGTTGCATCCAAGATTAATGATCGCATCATATATTTCGCATTCATATTTTTCTTATCCGAAAAACATCCAACTAGCTTATAAAACTATAATCTTGAGTTAGAATATAAGAACATAGTAAAGCCCAGGGGACGTATGGAGATTGTCAACAATGCCTATTTCCTCTATGAGTATCATGAGGATATTTTCCTAGGAGAGAAATCTCATGAACATGAGACTAAGATCAAAGAACTCGTGATTGATTATTCAAGACTATTTTTAAGGCCTAAAACCATATACACAAAAAGGGAAAGTATATTGGCAAGTTTGAAAAAAATAACTTTGCCATAGATGCCAAGATGGGTGCCTAATTAGGCTTGTGGGAAATAGTTCAAATGGGAAGGGCAAAGTAGAATCAAACCATGAGAAAAGGAAAGATTCCAAGTTAATGGATAGCTGCATCTGTAGCTTCCTTAAGAATACTTTGCATCTGTAGCTTCCTTAAGAATACTTTCCAGCAAGAGCACTTGTTTAAATTCTTGATAATTATGGAGCATCGTAAGTATTTTAATATATGTTTAAATTTTTACTTTCTCTTCATTTCTCGTTGACATTTTTTGCAGGTATAGTGCGCAGTAGCACCTACACATATACTATGATTTTGACAGTTGAATTACTTTGCTATTGTAAACAATGTGCTAAAAGGTTTGAGTTTGAAAGTTCAAAGGAAAATACATAAGGAGGTCATCAATTTGCTTCAGCAAAAGTTATATTGATTAATGGAGGCATGAAGGATGACAAGTTTGATCGAAGTTCTAAACTATAGGGAAAGTTCTCCATTAGATCAAGAAGAGATAAGAGAAAGAATAGGAAGGAGAAAATACATCAATGGTAGTGATTGAGAAGTAGAGTACAATGCTTGTACTCCATGCAGGAGAAAAGAATTTCTCCATATTACGAGGCCACTGCACCTACATCCACTGACCATGATGCATTCCTCAGAGATGTGATATTTACACAAACTTTTGGAGTACAAATCTTACTCAAATACAATCCAAGGCCTTTGATGGAAAGTGGAAAAGTTGAGGAAGAAAAAAAGAATGAAAAAGAGTTTATATGTAAGTTGCCTCGCACACACACCCCTAAGCTTTTAATAGTCGGGTACCACCCTTCTCATCTTCCATCATCGAGTTAAGTTGCAACCAAGATTAACGATTGCATTATATATTCACATTTATATTTTTCTATCCTAAAACAAATCCAACTAGCTTATAAAACTATCATCAAAGTTAGAACATAAGAACATAGTATTGCCAATGGGGTCATTTGGAGATCGGCAATGATGCCTATTTCCTTCTATGAGTATCATGAGGATATTTTCCTAGGACAGAAATCTCATAAATGTATCACTAAGATCAAAGAACTCGCATTGATTATTCAAGGCTATTTTAAAGGCCTAAAAGATATAAATAAAAGGGAAAGTATATTGGCAAGTTTGAAAAAAGTAACTTTGCCATAGATGCCAAGGTGGGTGCCTAAGTGGGCTTGTGGAAAATAATTCAGGTGGAAAGGGCAAGGTAGAAGTAGATCATGAGAAAAGGAGAGATTCTAGGTTAATGGTCACCGTGTATCAAGAGCTTTCTTAAGAATACTTTCCAGCAAGAGCACTTGTTTAAATTCCTTGATAATTATGGAATATCGTAAGTATTTTAATATATGTTTACATTTTTATTTTTTCTTTATTTCTTGATGAAATTTTTTGCAAGGATACTGTGTGGAAGCATACACACATATCCTATCATTCTGACAGGCTAAACTACTTTGCTATTGTAAACAATGCACTGAAAGGTTTAAGTTTGAGAGTTCAAAGGAAAATACAAAAGGAGGTCATCAATTCGCTTCAGCAAAAGATAGATTGTATTAATGAGGTGCAAAAGGATGACAAGTTTGACTGAAGTTCTAAACCATAGGAAGGTACTCCATTAGACTCAAGAAGAGAGAAGAGTATATATTGTTTCAAAAAGGGGACATTCTTCTAAAAGATACTTCTCAAGATGGAAAAGAAGTGGTATTTGGACAGTGGGTGCTCCAGACACATGACTGGAAATAAATCCTGGTTCAGAAACCTTAAATCTAAGGATGGTGGAATAGTGAAATCGGCCGATGGAATCAAATCCAAAATCATTGGTATAGGTAATCTTGGTAAGAATAATTCCAATTTAATAAATGATGTTGTGTTAGTAGAAGGGCTAACTCACAACCTTCTGAGCATTAGTCAATTCTATGACCAAGGCTACAAGGTTGTGTTTGAACTTTCTTAGTGTTTTATTAAGGATTTCACTACTGATAAAATCATTCTTACTGCTAGAAGGTATAATAATACTTATGTATTATATCTAGATGACCTTCTAGATCAAAATGTAAAATGCTTAGCTTCCTTCGTGAATGCAAAGTGGCTATGGCATAAGAAACTTGGTCATTGCTCATATGAAGTTGATTTATGAGATTTCTTAGTAGGAGCTAGTTAAAGGTTTGCCTAAAATCAGTTTTGAAAATGACTCATTTTGTGAGTTTTGTCTTAGAGGCAAACAGAGCAAAAGTTCTTTCTATAGTAAAAATGTAGTTTCAACTACTAGACCACTTGAGCTTTTACATCCTGATCTTTTTGGACTAACTAGAACTGCCAATCTAGGTGGCAAAAAATATGGTCTAGTCATTGTGGATGATTATTCAAGATTCATATGGGTTATATTCCTGATCCATAAGAATGAAGCTTGTGAGGCCTTCAAATCCTTTTCAAAAAGAACTCAAAATGAAAAAGGTTTTTGTATCACTTTGATCAAATCAAATCATGGTGGAGAATTTGAAAACCACTCTTTTGAAAACTTTTGTGATGACAATGGCATTTCTCATAACTTCTCATTTTCTAGAACTCCTCAACCAAATGGGTTAGTGGAAAGGAAGAATAGATCTTTGCAATAAATGGCCAAAACTAAGCTTCTTGAAAGTGGTCTATCAAAAGGTTTTTGGGCAAAAGCAGTAAATACTGCCTACTACATTCAAAATCATGTTTTCTTAAAGCTTATTCTCAAGAAAACTCCCTATGAATTATGGAAGGGAAGAAAATCCAACATTTCTTATTTCCATGTCTTTGGATCTAAATGTTTTATACTTAGCACCAAGGACAAGCTTTCAAAGTTTGATCCTTAGTCCTGATCCTCGAATCTTTCTAAGATACTCTTCTATTTCAAAAGCTTATAGGGTGTATAACAAGAAGACTCAGATCAAGAAGAAACTATTCACATAAGCTTTATGGAAAGGAGAAATGACTTTGATAAGGAAGTTACAGAACTAGAAGAGGAAATGGAGACTATGTTATTAAATAATAATGCAAAGCATCCGCAAAATACAAACTACCACAAGAAATGAAAATGATGATGTTTCGGGACTTCCTTCTTATCAACGTGTTTCGATGATGCTTCAAGATCTAGAAGGCATACCCTTCAAGTGAAGATACACTGAATAGGAGACTTTAGAACTGTTTCTCAAAACCAAATCATTGGCGAACCTTTTCAAGGAATCAAAATCAGATCATCACCGTAGTTGAATCCAATCTTGCTCTCATATATGAAATCCAACCAGAAAGTATCAATGAAGCCTTAATTGTAACATCCACCGTTTTTCGCCTAATTATTCGGATTTATTGAATAATTGAGAATAATCAAGATTCAAGTTAAACAATTAATTAGACTCAATTGATTAGCAATTACTTGAGTTTAGATAAGAGAGAATTAAGTTAGAGTATAGAGATTTCATAAAATTTTGTTGAAAACCGATTTACGCATTAAAGGAAATCTCCAGAATATTACTAAATATTTTAAACCTGGCTTTAATCGAATCCAATAAAATTACAAGCTCTAAACCCTATTTTGAGTGGCTGCTGATAACTCATCACTTACCACCCAAAAGTGGCGCAACCAAGGCCACTAGACCATGGAGAAGCTTGGCTAAATTTCAGCCAAGCTTTTTGAGCCAATCAAATTCAAACAAAAATCACTCAAAGCAATCGATTTTCATCTTCTTTAACACCCATTCAGACCGCTTCTTATGCCACTTTCTCTCTCCTCTCATTCAGCTCTCTTTCTCTCTTCTTTACACATTAAAAACTCCAACCAACATCAAGTCAATTCAAGCCTTGCTCACCCAACCCTTCAAATTCCAAAGAAATCACTTCTGGAACAAAGGTAGGAGTTTGATACTGTGTACTCAAATCAGGGTCATGGCTAGCTGAGCTTGGATTATTTTCATGATCTGATGTGTTAATTGATGATTATGATGATATGTGATTGGTTTTGGGCTGTTTGTTTGGTTAAAATCGAATTTGAAGCAAGAAAGAATAGAAATAAGAAGAAATATGGGCTTGGAGAACCAAAACCCCTAAGCAAATCTGTCGGCAGAGTGTACTGCTCTGCCTACAGCCGATCAAATTGATGAAACTATTTTTATATGAAACTAGACATCTAGGGATTTCCATAGGCATATCATATAAGGCTTTTGGATTAGAATTGAGAGAGTTATGAATTTTGAATTCCAACCTAGTTTTGACTGGCTCTAGGCGATTAGGTTGTTTAGGTAGAACTCACCTATACTACTTGAAAATGAGGAAACCATCTTTGTTAGAAAGAATGTCCAATGAAAATTTCAGAATTAGATAAGGTTCCACTTGTTCCCAAGGTTCTCAAGAAAGTTATCTTATGTCCCAACCGGTCGAACAGAGATGTTTAGAAAGGTCAGAATTCGGGGCTTATAACTCGAGCCCTACTAAGTCAATTGGAATGCAACTTTTGGAAATGTAACTTTACCCTGTTAGCTTTAATATGAGTCCAATTTCGTATCATTTGAGTCAGTTTTCGATTTTTAGTGGATTTTTACTTTTGGGTGTCTGATTCTGGCCAGCCATTGGGCAGGCCGAAGAAAATCTAAATATCTTGAGCTATAGATATCAAAATTAGATGGGACTAAAAGGGTTAGAAACTAGACACATAAGGCTACAACATATCCAAAAATTAGGTTTAAAGTTGAGTAAATTGAAATAAAGGTGGATATACCATAACCAAAGGTAATGAGGCGTAAATCACCTAAAAGCCCTATTGAAGCTTGTTGAAACTAATGAATGAATTTATGAATGTAAGTGCATAATTGCTGTTCTATACTAAAATTGCAAATTGTGTAAATGCATTGGTTGGCTGGTACTATTCATGGTGAAGCGGACACGCCTGCTATGCTGCCGAAATTTCGTAGAATCCGTGCATAAGTTATGAATTTCATGATAATACATGTGCATTTCAAGGAAAGCAGAAAGTATATTAAGACTCATGTTATTATGAAAGTTCCATGCTACTGGGGCCAATGCCCAGATAAGAATTTAAGGGGAATAGATTGGTGGGAAAGTTTAGAAAGTAAACCCAGCATTCCCAGATAGGAACGAGCTCGATCCCGAGAAGCGATCATTACCCAGGAGTCTAAATGGCCAAGAACTCCCAGGGGACCAAGAGAAGGAAAATGATGGAAAGTAATGTAAAAGGTATATGAAGAAAGGTTTATGATGAAGTTTGCATGATCACATGATTGTATGGTTACGTGGAATAATTATGTCAACATGTTTACGGTCATCTATTACGTTTGCTTACTATCGCATTTTTTGCTCATCGCTTATTATTCTATGCATTATTATTAGCGCTTATTGTGTTTCTTGTGCCGTCTAATCAAATCAACCTTATAGCTTGACTAGACATTTTCTTGAACTCATTAAAATGAATATTTCAGTTTGAACACACATTTTTATAATTAAATAAAACCCGAGGCAACTGAGAATGTATGTGACGTCGCTATAACCAAAGATACCCGACCCTACCGAGAGTTTCTGAAATTCTCACCTGCTTTGTATCTTCCGCACCATTTCGAGACACCGGCGATGGACTCCACCGCTACCCTCTTCATTGAGATTCCCGCTTACACTTCACCACGACCCGAGTTGATTCCTCAGATATATAGCCTGGCTCGCCTGTAACTTCCGCTCTCTACCTCTTCAAAGAATGTGAACTTGATGTTCCTTTACATCATCCCATTTTCAACCCTCGCAGTTCTTACATTGTCGTCCACTGCACATGGCGCACTCCACTTCCAGCCCCTCCCGCACTCAAGCAAAGACAAGCCGCAGACTGGGCCGACCCCGCGACTTGAGTCACCACCGCAAGCAGTCCCAGATATTCCACTGAGTTCAGAAAGTGACCCCTCAGAGGCCACCCACCACCCTCTTCCTCCTGACCTAGCACAGACTACTCACCACCAAGCCTGGCATGGCTAACGGCCACCTGACAGAGTAGCTTAGCAAAACGGAGATGTTGTATAGTATGACCTCTTGGACAAAGACGTAGCTCCTGGGTCATAGACTTGATCAGAGATTAGCAGAGATCACGAAATGTCCTCTGAGGACCCTTGGATCCTTTTGGCAGATACGGGCATCATGGTTTTTTGTTATACCAGCCCACTTATGTATTCTACTTTGATACTTTGTATATAAATCAAGCAGTGGTTTTGATACATACATATATATATATAGATATATATGTATATGCACATATTCAAGAATGTTATTGTACTATTTCTTATCTATTATGATATTATGTTGAGTTCCGTAATGCTCATAGTATAGCAGCACGCTGTTTCGACTGTTTTGTAATACAAATCACGACATTTAAGCAGAGTAGTTAACATCAGAATACGCCTACTTAATTGAATGCTATGACTTAAGCATAACATTAAATAAGTAGGGTGTTACATTAATAGACCAAAACTAGATCAAGCAATGAAAGAAGAACTAAACCAGTTTGAGAAGAGCAAAGTCCTGGACTCTAATTCCCTTAACAAAAGTACATTTTGCTATTAGAACTAAGTGGGTGTTCAGAAACAAACTTGATGAAATGGAAAAGTGATAAGAAACAAAGCTAGACTCGTGGGCTCAAGGTTACAACCAACAAGAAGGCACTAATTATTACGAGACATTCATCAGTAGGAAGACTAGAAGCCATTAGAATGCTACTTACTTATGTCAGCCACAAAGGGTTTGTTTTATTTCAAATGAATATAATGTCTGCCTTCTTAAATGGTTTCATATCTGAGGAAGTTTATGTTAAACAACCACTTGATTTTGAAAATAAAAACTTTCCTCGCTATGTCTTTAAACTTTCAAAACCTTTATATGGTTTAAAGCAAGCTCCTAGAGCTTGGTATGAAAGGCTCCGCCTTTCTAACTAAAAATGGTTTTGAAAAAGGAAATATTGATACTACCTTATTCCTATTGCATGAGAAACATGATTTATTGATTGTACAAATTTATGCTGATGATATATTATTTGGTGCAACTAATCAAAATCTGTAAGAATTTGCTAAGCTTATGCAGGGAGAATTTGAGATGAGTATGATGGGAGAACTAAAATTCTTTCTAGGATTGCAAATCAAACAACTGAAGGAGGGAATTCTGATTCATCAAGAAAAGTATGCTCAAGATTTGCCTGTAAAGTTTGATATGAACAAGGTGAAGAGCATCATCCTTCTCAAATTCTAGAAGCTGACAAAGATGGTGAGAAAGTTTTTGAAACTCTTTACAGAAGTATGATTGGCATTTTGTTGTATCTATCAGTAGACTTGACTTACAAATAAGTGTGGGAATTTATGCTAGATTCCAATCTGATCCTAAATAATCACACTTAAATGTCATAAGAAAATTATAAGAACTGCAGGTACTACTAATCTTGGTCTTTGGTACAAGAAAGGTACTGCTTGCAATGTTATAGGTTACTATGATGCTGATTTTGCTGGAGACAGAGTTGAAAGAAAATGCACAAGTAGTTGTTGTTGCTTCATTGGAAAGTCCCTGATAACTTGATCAAGCAAAAAGCAAAATACAATTGCATTTTTAATCACAAGTTGAATATGTGTCCGCCGTGAACTCAAAGAGATACAGATCTTATGGATTAAGCACCAATTAGAAGATTTCAATCTGAGGTATACCAAAATCTCTATCCTATGTGACAATACTAGTGCAATTAATCTCACAAAGAATCATATTCAGCATTTTAGATCTAAACATATTGACATTAAGCATAATTTTATTAGAGATCATGTTTAGAAAGGAGATATTGAGCTAAGGTTTATTAACACTGGAGGTGAAATTGCTGACATTTCTACTAAACCCTTAGCTAAAGATTATTTTTGTCATATAAGGAACCTTCTGAACATGACTAGCTTTTGAACATAAATTTACATTGTATCTGGTACTTTCCTTCTCTTGAGCTAAAGTTTAAAGCTTAGAGTGCTACATCCCAATGGGATTTGATTTATGAGAAAGTTCCTAAACATCAAAGTGTGCTCTCAGAAAGATCACATCAAGAAAGTTATCTTAGATGGTTCGTAAAGTTATCTCAAAGCAAAGTTACTGACTTGGTTGAGAAAGAGTGGTGTAGTATAAGTTGAGAAAGATGGGGTCGTAAAATGATTCAAAAAGAAGATTTTAGAAAGTTGTTCAGTTCATTTGTGGAAATTATCTTCTCTCATCAAAATGATGACTCAAGTTTCTCATAAGTATCAAGCTTCTAAAGAACTAAAATGATTCTATAATGTGGGTCTTGCATATAACTTCTTCTTATGCCACATTGCTATTGAAGAAAGAAAACGAAAGTCATATATCCTAAAACGATATCGTTTGCATTGAGTGAAACCCCAAATTGGTCTTCGAAGAGCAAGAGGACATCAATTTGGTCCTTGAAAAATTTGCAACATCAATTTTGTCCTCAAAAATGTTGTGGAATATCAATTTGGTCCTTGAAAGATTTGTTACATCAATTTCCTCAAAAGATTCAAATTCATTTCAACTTAGTCCAAATCTTTTTTAATCTTTTAGACTAACTTAAAATGAATTTTAATCTTTCGAGGACTAAATTGATATGACAACTTTTTCGGGGATGAAATTAATGTCCCATGACTCTTTCAAGGACCAATTTGAAAAATTAAGCTAGTGAAAGAAACTACAATTTATTTAAATTCAAGTGCATGCATTATTACTTCCTAGTAGTCAGAGAAGTGTACCTTCCTCTAGGGTTACTTAACTAATCTAAAACCATTAGGAATAAAATAAGAATTTGAAATTCTCAGTAGATAATGAATAGTTCTAAAACATTCGAACTATGATGGTTCCAACCATGTCTTAGCACAAAAAATCACATAACTATTGTATTATAATCACATCAAATCATCTCCAGGGAAAATGATATCTCATAATAATATGAACAATAGATACTTAAAAGAAATATGTCATGCAATTCATAGTGCAACAAGCCTTACTAAAATTATGATCTCTTTACTTTATTTTCCACTTTCCTTTATCTACTTGTTTCACAAATATTCGAAAACCTTTTCTTAGGGTGTATTTACAAGTTGTGAGGGAAAGGAAAGAGAAGGCATCAAGGGAGAAGAAAGGGTAAAGGAAGAAAAGATTTCAGAGGGTTTCAACTACCTTATTCATGAGTTCAAAATCAATATGGGAAAGAAAATAGAAGGCTAATAATATATTTTTTAAATTTTACCTTTTACTAAAATAATTAAGTATAATTAATATGTTTTATAATAATATTAATTTTTAAAAATTTTAGAAAATATTATTTTTTTCTAAATTTAAAAAATATTTCATATTTAAAAATATTTTTAGGAGGGAACAAATTTCGATGGAAGCTAATAAAAAATTAAGAGGGAAATATAATTTTTATGAAAAGTTGAAATAAAATATGCAATAGTAAAAATGGTATTTTAGTACTTCAATAAAGATAGATAAGTAAATTAAATTTAAATATCAACAAAATCTCCCAACATGAGGAACCATAAAATGGGGTGTTTTGAAGGTTTTGAGAGGTTAGTTAAAACCCCAAATGCCTTCCACTTTTAAAAAGTAAAACTCAAGTGAATAAGGTAAAATCTCTATAAACCTTTCCTTTCCTTCCCTTTCCCTAACAAAATCATAGACATACCCTTAGGGGGCGTTTGGGAACTAGAAAAATTGGATAACTAGGTATAATGGGGCCTGATTTTTAATAAATATTATTTGGTAACTACTTAAATATTTTAAAATCAATTTTTATTTGAACCAATTTGGACCTAAAACTAGTTCTTAGAAAAATTAATTTTAAATCAGTTTTATTTCATCCCAATTTTTTCTCATTCTATTTTTCTCACTTCACACTAATTAATTCTTTCTTCATTGACCTTGTCAATTGTCCGTTGCCGCTGTCCACTACTATTCATCGCTGCCATCCACCATCGTTTGCCCCTACTTGCCACCGGGGCCACCGTAGATTGTCATGAACCATCGCTAATTGCCATCATCACCGCCACCGACTATCGCTGATAGCCACATTGTTCCACCATGATTTGCCACCATTCATCGCTACCACCGCCTGCTTGCCACCATCCGCCATCGCTAGCAACCACCATTTTCCTTCCCATCGCTTTGTCCCGCCTACCGCTAATGCCAATAGCCAACACTTACCTACCATCGACACAACCACTATCGCTACCACCCGATGGAGCAGCCACATTATCCACCAATGTCTGCCACAATCCGCTCACAACGCCTCGCTCACTTTGCCATAGTCTTCATCATTGCTAGCCGCCAACATTTTCCACTACCTCGCTCCCCAGATCCAGAATAATCCCTCCCGATTTCCGAAGTTCCGATTTCCATCTTTCAAGTTTGATCAAATCATTCATTCCCTTACTTCATCTTCTAATTCTACATCAAATGGGATAATTTCCGATTTCCTAAGTTTGGCCTCAATTTCAACACACACAATTTTCATGATTTCCGACCTTAACTAGTAACAGTATTCCTCATTTCCTAACTTCCGACTTAAACTTCTGCAGTCCAAATAATGCGGGCACGATCTGAGTATTCGGGACTTTATGTCTCAAAGGTGAATGTAGCCGATTTCCAATCTCATAATGTATTTTCAAGGTTCAAGTAAAGATGTAACGCGATTTAGTTCCGATTTTACACTTCATGTTCAAAAATAATGAACATGATTTCCGACCTCTAGTTTAATGCAATCGTAGTTCCGCCTTAGAGTTGAGCCTCTCAATAGATATGGAGTTCGAATCTTTGAGTTGATTTACAACCATACACGAAGTTCCAAGATGTTCGAAGTCTCTTATCTCGGAACTTTCCATTTCTATCTGGTGTTCCCAGTTTGAATCGGAGTTCCAGATTATGCATGGATTGTAAGTCATGCATGACTTTAAGACATCCGACCTTGCTCCCAAGTCTCAAATAAACCAAACAAAGATTTTCTCAAGTCACAAATAAGATAGGACGAGTTCGACATCCCCAGCTTTTAGCTCCAAGCTCAAGTAAAATTAGAACTAGTTCCAACTTTAAGAAGAATCAAGATGAGTTCCAGTTCAGATAATTAAATGGAAGCGTAGTCCCACTTTTAGGACTGACGTGGAGAGCAATTTGGGCACAAAAGAGGGAGACATGGGCCGAACTTCAATCAAGCAAAATTCTAAATCCAATCAACACTAGCAATTCCTAACTACCTTATGTATTTAAATTAGACTCCTCTTCATTTTAATCTGGATTTATGCCATCACTCTTCTCTCCTCTTGCTCCAAAAATTCTCTTCTTCTTCCCCTTCCTCTCTCAATCTACTCTATCAAATCTCTAAGCTTTGTCAAGGCTCCATTCAATCCAAATCTCAAATTCAAGCAGATCACTACCCCAAAGAGGTGAGGATCTCCACTTCTGTTTCTTGGAATTCCTTTCGCAACTATGGCTGTATGAAGTCTTATTCTTCTTCATGTATTTGATTGATATATTGATGTATATGATGGATTATGATTGGATTAATATAGAAATCTTGAGTTGGAATTATGGTTAGAAGGAGAAAAAACTAGGAATGGGAATCTGGGAGGATTAGGGATGTCTGTCTTGGTGAAGAGTCCATGGCAAGTCTGGATAGTGGAGCGCACAGCTCTGCCTACAACCCTGTTAAATCAGATGAAATATTTTATATGAAAGTAGTAGACATTTAGGAGCTTTTCATCCATATATCATATAAGGTTATTGGATTACTGCATTGAGAGAGATAAGGGAATTTTTGAATTTTGACCTAGGAATTATAGGACTTTCATCCTAGCAAGGTGACTCTGAGGAGGGTATAACTCACTCTACAACAACTCCAAATTGAGTGAGCACCAACTTTGTTAGAAAGCTTTACACACATAGGGGGAAACATTCAATATGAAATCTCCAAGTTTGTTATGATTTCAATTGGATCCCAGTGGTTTGAGGAAATTATCCCTATGTCCAAACCTGGGCCAATATAGTAGTAAAGTTCAGGAAAGGTGGAATTTCAGGGACTTATATCTCGGAGCTGAGTACTTAAGCAAATCAAGTTAAAACTTATTGAAAATGAAAGGTTGGGTTCCTGTTAACTTTAATATGAGACCAATTTCATATGATTTAAGCTTAGTTTTGATTTTTAGTGAATTTATACTTCCAAGAGTGTGAATTCAGACTAGTGACTTTAATAGGCTAAGACAAAATTTTAAAAATATCTTGAGTTATATAAATCAAAATGATATGGAAACTAAAGAGGTTAGAAAGTAGACATATAGAGCTATGACATATCCAAAATTCAGGTTTAAATGAGCTGCTGAATGATGAAGTAAAGGTGAATCACACAAAATTCAGGCAGTAATCGAATAGAGTTATGGCAGAGATGGGACCAAATTGATTGGTTTCATAAGCAAGTTAAGGGACATTAATGGAAAATGCTTGGAGTTGAGGATTTCAAGTTTTGCGCATTAAGAGATATGTTAGATTGATTATATTGGCTATGTGGCTGATTTATCTGTGAGAATCTGGCACTATTCATGGGGAAACAGTATCTGATCCGCGCCGTCGAATTTATAGTGCAAGTCTATGAAGCCATGAATGCTTTATATGCAAGGATGAATTCTAAGTGCATGATATGAGTATATTAACGTGAATCCTTCACTTGGAAGGCAATTTAATTGAGATCCCTCCTCGTGACAGGTAGTTAAATGATAAAACAGAATCCCTTCACCTGGAGGCGCTTGCACATAATAAATCCTTTCCCGATGAAGGCAATTAAAAGATAAAGATGTGGGTCCTCTTCACTTGAGGCAGCTACAAGCATTGAATCCTCTCCCTACGAAGTGCAGCAAATTTGAAACTATGGAGCATCCCTCTACCTTGGAGCATCGTGGTCGATGGGAGATCCCTCGATAGTTGACAGGCACTTGGTCGGGAGTGGAGATCCCCTCACCATTGTGGAGGTATCGTGACTAAGATGAGATCCCCCTTCCAAGACTAGAGGCACGTGGGTCCCCTTGTCCTCAGAGTGAACTCGGTGTGACGACTGGTCATGTGGTGGAGTTTCGACGAGCTCACTTAAGGCCAAAGCATCTACCCAAGGGTAGTAAAGGTTGAAAGACTAAAGATTAAAGTACATGCAAACACCCCACTAACAGTGAGGCATGGCATCGACTCAACCTGGGTAGTGTGAGTATGGTGGGTATAGAACTTACATGAGGCATGACATGACTCCAGCCTAATAGTGTAAGCACCAATGAAAGTCCCATTGTTCCTAAAGTTAACGTGACATGGTGCTGATCGACGCTCTAACGGGTACTGACATGGCGATCATACTCCGGGGAAATATAGGCGATGAGGATCCTTCACAATCCCTAAGGAATATGACAATGGCGATCACACTAATTTAGCACCGAGTATGACATGGCTGCATCATACTCGAGACGTGGCGGTGAAGAACATGTTCCTATGAACGTGATACTACGATCACATCCCGACTGGGGTATGACACACTGGCAATCATACTTTGGAATATGGCATGATAAGTAGAAGATAAAGAAAGAGAAGTAAATTTTATGTATGTGGCATAAATTCAAGTGGATAAGAAAAGTTATGTACGATGTTATATCTCCAAAGATAATTGATGCTATTATATTTCATTATGTTTCAATCATAGCTATTCATGATTTGATTTGTATGGGGCTCTTCCAAATGCCAAGTCGTATAAGTAAAAATGTAATTTTTGCTTCTCGGATAAATATATTTTTTCTAAATGTAAAATTAAATAGTTTGTATAGTGCATGTTCTACCTTTTTCATAATAAATCAAGCAAATCGAGATGATAATGATTATATTATGTTTGATAATTAGAGAATCCTATCGGTGGAATTTATGCAATTTTCTCTACTCCTATTTCCTCTGGTATATCTCCGTGATAGTTCAAGAAGTTCCCGATATGCGCTAAAGTTATCATGCCGAGAAAAGCGTCCTGCTCGCAGGTAATAAGAATAAATTCTAAGACGTGGGTACTATGACTTAAGCATCAGTAACTCCAGTATTTGAGAGTGTTACACCATCCACTATCGCTCTTCCATCATCGACCGCCAACGCTTATTGATGCCATTACACCTGTAACACCCTAATGGGGTTCCATTCTGCATGCTTAAGTCATATTGTAGGAATTACTACTGTCACATTTTTGTCAGGAATCTGAATATTACTACTTTTTGAAATTACTTTACCTAAAAATAGTGGGTAATTTTTTTTTTGAACAATAACAAATAAAACATGGGGGCTTTGAAAATCGAGAGCTACATGCGCATCATGACCGCTTAACGTAATACAAATGTCACTATCTCATATATACATCGATTTAACATAAATAGAAGCAAATAAGAATAACCACAATCTTGGATAAAGGTAACATCTCATTCCATAGTCATCCACATAAAGTTAATATAATAGTAGTACAGCGTAAGTCATATTAATAAAGAGAATAAATGGGTCGATAACTACCGTTGGCCCTACAAAATAACCCTGTAATCGAAATACATGATAGAAAAAAATACATAAGAAATCCCAATCCGCCCATACATGCCGAATGAAAATAATAACCTCGCTTACAACCAAAAATGGCCATCCTCATGCTCAACTCCGCATGCAAATCAACAACTCACTCATCCTGGGCCACAGAGGTGGCTTATCCCGAACTCTCCAGGAGAAACATCACCACGCCCTCCTCCTCGAGCACGACCACGCCCCACGCAGGCAACGCATGAGCACAATGAACTCACGTCCGCCGAACCGGCCTGGAGTGTGATTTCCAGGGCCGCCGGAAGAAGAAGACGGAACAAGACCACCTGCGATAGGTGAATCAATGCATGAAGGAAAGCTCGACAAGTCCATCTCTGTTACATGGTAGCTCGGATAGGATGGTTCAAGGATCGTAATCCAAATCTAAACTATCAAGGTTGTGTGGGTGTCCGAAATAGAATCACATAAAAACTTCTGAGGATGGAAAGGTGGGGCTTAAAGTCAATCCATAGTGATATCCCCTAACGACTCATAAGGGCGTAAAAACAGATCACATCACCGTACTAACTAGTGGCTATGGAACATGTAGACCCGCATCGCCGCCTCAACAGTCATCACTACGCATTTAGCACCAAGTCAAAGTGCACAATGCATCACTAGGAACTCAATGAAAATCACCACCGTTCATACACCGCATCCTCTTCTAAAGACAACACTAAACGTGAGGGAGCGAAATACTAAATTTCTTAGTGCAGGATCGCAGACTAGACAACATAAAGGTATCATTGTAATCGTCCCACCACTTTGTAGCTTAATATAAAAATAGTGGACAGATATCGGCTCAATTTTAATAGTTTCAGAAAATGTAAATCCCAAGCGAGTTTAGCTATTTTTAACTTTATCATCATATCCATAGTGTCATACATAGAGTATATATGCTAATATACATAATAAACATTCATAATGCACATAATGAATATAATAAATATGCATGACTATGCAACTCATCAACTTGACCATGGTCCTACTTTAATTTTTAGCTTTAGTACGCGGCTTAATATTCTTTTATTTTTCTTTTCAAATAGACTATCATTTCGACATTTAATTTCATTCCGCGATCGTCGTCAGACATAAAGTATTAACCCAGAATCGGACTGCTCTGATATTTGCCAATTCTAAGTAGGCCTTTCTGCATGTCACCCTTGCCTCCCTTCATGGAGGCTCCTTCAGCTTCTTTGTACGATCGTCGCTTCTCGCTCCCTTTACCGGGCGATTGAAGTGGTCATGTCCCATTAATTCTTTTCTTATCATTGTACTTTACGTGCAGGCGTTCTTCTTTGACTGTATACATGTAATGATAGAATTAAGTCCATAACTTTGACGGAAATCCGGCAAAGATAAGGGCTAGACCAGAGCTTCCCAAAATGCCAATCATCAACTTTCAACCAACAATTCATCATACCTATATCATATCATCACACTTTATCGTCCAATTATGAGACAATGCTCAATCAAACTAGTCATTCATCATGCCGAATGGTAACATACATTCATACCCTCAAGGGGTTTAGAGTTGTGTTGATATTTGTGAAGAATCCAAGAATCATCACATGATTTCGCCGTGGTTA